>JAOWBB010012698.1:0-62245 GCA_028565995.1 Ricinus marginatus
TAAAAACCTTTTTTGGAAAAAAAGATTTTTGATCTTTATTTTTGTGTCAGGTTTCATAAAATACTTATTTTAAGATACAATTCTTTTACTACTAATAAACGCATTTTATTAACTTTATCCTATATCATCTTTTTAACATCATATCGCTTATTTCATTACTGTTAAAATTATTTTTGCTGTCAAAAAACGCACAAATAAAAGCAAATAACATTTTTTGCGTGTGAGTTTTTAAGCAAAAGCTAAACATCAGATCTAACAACAATTTGTTATTTTAGATTCATTTAGTAATATTTTTTTAATACTTAAAAGTTATCAATGAATATTTTCATTATCAAATGAAAGTATTAATAGATAACTTTTGTAAATAACATTTAATAATATAAGTATTTACAGATAATTTCTGAAATCAGAATATACTCCATTTTAATTCTGACCTTAATGGAGAATACATCTGATTCAGTTACTTAACTAATTTAATCACATTTAATTTATATAGCTTATATGACTGGCATTCATCAATTCATAATTAATTGCCAAATTAGTTTTTTCAAATTAAAAATTTAAGCCTGATTTAAATTCCAAAGCAAATTTAATTGTTTTATACATAGAATGTTAAAAGAAAAATAAATCTGACCTGAATAAATTGTTCATCATTTTTAAATAAAAAAGATAATATGGAATATGTTTAGAGTCAAAGATATATAATTTTTTTTCAGTAACATAAAATTATAGAAGCAAATGAATGATTGAAAAAAGTTTTGAAAATTTTGGTCTGAGATTTTTTTTCTCTCATAAATTTAAAACATAGAATTAATTGCACAGAATTCTTAAGTAGCCCAACAGTTGAATAGAAGCTTCAGAAATATTGTAGCCTATACTTACAACTGGAGGATTAATCATTAATGACATGACAATAATGGGATCAAGAAAAGTTATTTCAATATTTTCAGAGTCAATAATAGGACAATATTCAAAGGAATCATCACAATTAACATAATCAACATCAACAACATCAATATCATCATCATCTATTTCCCTAAGTGAATTTATATTTTTCTCAGGTTTAACTTTAAAAACATGTGGGGTTTCTTCACCATTTAGATTTGTAAAAGAAGTAATTTTCTCAACACTTCCTTTTTTACCAACTCTTTCTACCAGCAAATCAACTGCTAATTCCTCTGCAATTTTTTGGAGTGTATGAAATGCATTTTCAGATGAATCTGATTCAGTAGTTTTCAAAAATTCAGTCAGAGTTTCACTCCTTTCAGGAACATTTAAATATGCATTGCAAAAATCTTTATATAAAAGCGCTTGAGGTTTATGAAGATTTATAGGTTTCACCCCTGAATTTAACGGTTCCTGTGACGGAACCTTTTTCGGCAGCGCAATTGCCATTGGCTTTTCACCTGCCTCATCCTGGAGTTGCATCACCATTTTGTGGGCTGCTATTTGTTTCGCTTGCTTTTTCGTGCGCGCAATCCCTACCGTACTTAAATGAGAAACACAGCACTTGATAGTAAATATCTTAGCGTGGGGAGGTCCCTTTTCGCTAATGACACTATATACCGCTTCTGGATAGAACTGTCTTATACAATAATCATTTAATATGCCTACCGCATTGTATCCAATATTATTTTCATGAGGCAGAACCAACTCGTTGACATTTCCTTGGCTGTACTCGCTCGATATGTTTAAGTACTCCAGCATTTGTTTCGCAGCTTCATGTTTGGCTTCCTGCTTGGATCGACCTCTTCCGAGCGCGGTAAGTCCATCATAATGCACTGCATATACAAAAATAGGATTTTCTGATCCAGATCCATTGAACATCAAATCGTACTTCGCCGGCTCTCCCTTCTGTATGAGATATTCGTTTAAAATAGATACTGGCGTCCTATTCCCAGAACTCGACATCTTGAAATACTGTCTCGCAAGCTTTCCGAAGCTAATTAATATTCTAAATCACGTGACATCCGGTGAACAATCCTTTGCCTTTGTAAAAATTTGAATTTCTATATTATGTAAATAGCAGAAATATATTAATCATTCGGTTTTAATTAAAAATATTGCTTTCTGCAGTTTCAATTAGTTTTGATTCTAGTAAAGGAACTTTTTTCTAATTATCTTTTTTAATTTATTCATGAGTTATGACGTACATCCTCCATAGTGTCTTTAAACAGTTTATTCTTCATTTTAGTTTCTATGTGAAATATCGATCTACCCTTTAAACACTTTAACACGCTTTGTTTTGTATTTTTTTATTTTTTGCTTTTAACCTATCTAAAATTGCTCCAAATTTTATTATTTTATCCATCAGTGTTTATGATGAATAATTAAAATTGTTTTATATTTTAACTTTAAATTCTAAAAGGTTGAAACATATATGAATCATAGCAAATAAATTCCTTTGATGTCTTTCAGTTTTCTTCAGCTATGTATTTGTCGGTGCTAGTGATACGTTGCAAATGTTGTTAAGTTTTTTTTACTTAGTTACTTATTTGTATTCTAGGGCTGACTTCTTACAACGAACTTCACATTATTTTGATTAGCATTCAAGTCATTATTCCTTATTTACATATTTTATATATAGCGCACGAGAGCCCAAAATGACTTGTATCTAAATTTTTCCTAAAGAACCATATTTGACCTATGTTAGGGAGACAGAACGAATTAAAAAGAATGGAAGTTTGTACCTAATAAAATTTAAAAGTTTAGTGGAGTTCTTGGTTGCTTTTAAAAATATTTAATTCAGTCAAAAAAATACTTTCTTCAAACTGTGTTAGGAAAATCTTTACCTTAGTTTTCCAAGACTCGTATTTATCTAATATAGTTTCTTATTCACTTATTTTTTATATTTGATTTTTAGTACATTTTTGCCAGACTTACATGAGTACTTTTCAGCTTCCATATAAAAATTAAACTTCCAAACTGAATGTGTACCCATTTTTTTCTTTTATCCAATAGCTTTAGTTTATTAATTTTTGTTACACACGTCAAGAATTTATTCATATAATAAATACATGAATGTAGGACATCTGATAGTCACTTATAGATAGTTCCTGTTTATAAAAATATATTGTTGTTATATTATAAAAACAATCCTTTTATTCAGTTTTATTGTAATGTATTTAGTTAAACAAAGTGTAGTTTTTAAAATCTGTCTTTTCTTTATTGGTTTGAATAAAAAAAAGGAAAATAATTAATGATAAAAAACAATCTTTATTATGTATCTTAATGCAGAAATATGTGTGGTATTTGGTTATTGTGTGGGATGGACTCCACAAAGTCTTTACATTGTAATGATTCTTTTACCAAAGTCTCTCACAGAGGCCCAGATGCTTGGAGATTAGAAATGGACTCAAGAATGCCAAATGTATTCCTAGGTAAGTTAATCAACACACTACACAATTTTATGACATGAAAATTTAATTGGAGTCTGAAAAGATTTCAAATATTGAGACGAATTAAAGTTTGAGTATATTTCATTAATTCAAATTAAGTAATTGACTAAATAATTTAAAATTGCAATTCAGAATCAGTCAATGCAGTAAAATTTTTAAAAGTTTTTCTGATTTTTTAGGATTTCACAGATTATCAATTGTGGATGGCTTATATGGTATGCAGCCAATGCAACTACATAAATTCCCTCATATTACATTGTTATGCAATGGCGAAATATACAACTTTAAAAGGGTAACTTAAATCTTTAAGTCTTTATATGTTTATATATAACTTAAGTCTAAAAATCTAAGTTTTTCATTATATGTATAATGCATTTGTATAAAATTTGAATTTTCTTAAAAATATTTATGTAATTTAAATCTAAATTAATATTTTCAATCATTCTCAAATATTAGAGGCGTGAAAAAAGTATGTAGAAAACCTGAATGTCATTCTTCAAACAGATATAATCTAAAATTTGAAAAACATATTGATATAATTAATTAGTGGTTTATCCTCATGCAAAGATCAAGATGCATTTTAGATTTCCATAATAATCATGTTTCGCTTTTTAACGTTAAGTAAAAAAATTCGTGATATTTTTTATATTAACAAGTTTGTGGCTTAGATTAATACATCTTACTTATTTATCTTATTTTAAAATGAGAAAATCTTATTATTGAGAAAATTATAAACTATCTCCTTTTTTGTCGCAGCTCGGCCATCAGTTTCAATTTCAATACGAAACAGAATGTGATGTTGAATGCATTATTCATTTGTATGCAATATCTGGAATTGAGAACGTCGTGAAAAACCTCGATGGAGTCTTCGCTTTTGTCATCATAGATGCGGAAAAGAAAGAAATTTACGCAGCAAGAGACCCTTACGGAATTCGACCATCTTTTATTTTGAGAACATCAAAAGGGATTTTAGGAATTGCCAGCGAGGCAAAAGGTTCAGGGATAAATATCATTTCGTCAATTATTTAAAAAAAATTTGTTCAATTACACTTATTGTCGTTCTTGTTCATTTTAGTTGTAGATGCTACATGTTGTCATTTTGAAAAAGATAAGAACTTTCTTTTTTTAAGAATTTACCCATTTAGAGATTTTAAGATTTACCCATTTTTACATTTCCATGTTTTCATTAGAAATCGAGCTCCATTTTGCACGCTCATTAAGTTAAATTATTGTATTTGTTTTCATTTAAAGAGCAACATTATTCATAATTTACTTTTTGAATAGTAAATAAAATCAGTTAACATTTTAACTAAATTTACAAAAAAAAATTGTAGATGCTGTAACGATCATGTTGGTAAATGGTTATGTTATTAAGAAAAAATTTTTGCTGCTTAACAAAATAGTAGAATTTTGAGTAAGAAATTTCAGGTTCCTTCATATTTCTTTGTGTGCCTTTGATGGTCCATCCAACATCTTTTATTCTAATAACATCGTTTGAATGAGCGTCTAATGCTTTTTTTTAGAATTGTTTATGGGAATAACGATATTATGCCATCTTCGTCGAACAAAAGATTTAGTTAGGTTATACTGATATTTTTGCGTCTACTAATTCTCTAAATCTTCTAATATTCACAATCTTTTTTTGTATTATTTTTAAATCATCAAAGCGTTTACATGTAAAATTTCCAGCAAAAGTTGTTTACTTAGTTTTGAATGACATTTGATATGTGTTTTGTTTATGGCAGAATAAGAGATTGTTTGCCACCTTCTGCGAGTGGGTCATGCGCACCAAAGAGGCGGCGGAGAGAAATCAGGAAGATGGAAGAATGTCCATCCCCCTCTGTCCGGGTGGCTAGAGTCGCCCGGCGGAGGCTCGTGCCTTCAGATTAGTCCGGACACGGGATAACCTTGAGGCTTGTGAAAGGGTCGGACAATACGGCCTCCTAACAGGGCGGAGCATTAGGTTGCGCCGCCACGGGAGCACGCGGATAAGTTTCTTACGTGTTTGTAAGGAATACATTCCGCTTGGCGAAGCCGGGCTCGGTGCAGAGGAAAGGGGCCTGGGTGGACGGACAATCGAGCCAGTCTTAGGCGTCTTCAGATGACGCCGTCAAGCAGCCGCATGAAGGCTGAAGACATCTTAGGGGGCTAATGAATTCCGGACTGGATATAAGTCTGCAAGAGATCACAGATCAGAGTTCATAGGAGCCCCGAAGATGTTCCACCGGGGGGTTTTTAGTCGGTTCGACTCGGACACTACCCATGCGACCTCAATCATCGCATGGGCGCCCGGAGGCTTCCCCTCGAAAAAGAAAAAAGGATAAGGGACCGCTTGACCTGAAAAACCTATAAGACATTTTCCCTTGTGTTCGAGAAAAATCAGGTCAGCGTGAGTTTTGGGATTTTTGTTGGCTTGGAGAAGCAGCACGAATAGTTTTACAACTGGCATCATAATAGGAGCATGTTTCGTGGATAACATTCTTAATCTCGCAAATTTTTCTATTTGAGTACAACCCTCTCCTTTTACGCATAGGGGGAACCACCGTCCTGTAGCTGCACACAATTCTGGGCGCCAATCTTTTTTGTCCCTGCATCAGCTTTGCCCTGATTCTTCTGTCCTTGTTGGCGTCAGTAATCCACGCTGGTGTCCCATACAATACTATACCGTCCAATACGTTTCTGTACATGTACCGCGCTTTTTGCGACGCTCCTCCATTATCCGCGACGAAATCGTCGTCGTTACGTCAGTCTTGTCCAACACGAAGTTCATGTGCTCCCTAAATTTCATCTGTGACAACTCTCTTTTTAACCTGTTTGACTATTATTCATCTTTTTTTCAATTTGTAATCAAGTACAAATTTTACGTATGGTTAGGTTAGTAACGTTAGAACAAAAACAGATATGATCTAGCAGCATAACATGTGTGGCAATCAAAGTGTTGAATGCAAAACTTTAAACGCGTTTATATTCAAAGATTACAAAAAACCTATTTCGTGAAACTCACGAAGCTCACTGTTAAATAACAGGTTAGAGACGAATAATCTAGTTATTTATAGGTAGTAGACGACATATGTATCTTGTTGAAATGTACATGATATATTATATATATAACATACATTATACTTTCTATCTGGAATTCGAAAAATGAAGCTGTATACGCTCAGCTAGAATTGTAATTAACATCCTAACAATTCATTTTTGATTTCTTACCTATGCTTTATTATAGGTCTCGTATCAATGGGGGAAGAAATAAGCGATGCGAATTGGAAAATAGTTCCTTTTCCTCCAGGTTGCTATGAATGTTACGATGTCATGAAAGATGGGAGAGTGAAATTAAAAACTGACAAAAGATACTATGAAATTGGTGTGACCAAACCTTCTTTTCAGCCTTTGGTGCCTTGGGAAGGTAAATAGCGGAAACAATTTTTAAAAATTATTCCATTTACTCACAAAGAAAAGGTTCGAATAACTCTTGGCAATAAATGCCCAAATAAAAGAAATAAATTTTTAACTGATAAAGGTTTAGGTCAGTATTTAACTGAAACATTTTCTCTATTACCGTGGGTAAAATAAATAAATATATTGAATAAAATGCAGAAAGAAAAAAGTAAATTCTTATATATATAATGATACGAAAAAAAAGAGCGAGTAGTTATATGAAGAATAATTTATTTATTTATCTTGTGTATCCTTGACTAATTTTCAAAAAATTAATATTGAAGAGAGAAATAATATTCAAATATTTTTCATATAAAAATTAAGTATAATTTATTTGATGTGACAAAATAAATTTTTAGATTTTGAATTATGAAAAATACTGTTTTTAAGAGAGATTCATTTTCACAATACACAAAAGTTGTAAACTTTATTATTTACACAATTAGTCTAGTTGATAATTTAATTCAAACTACCAATTTATTTTAATTGAAACAAATGTTGGAAAGTGACAGATTTTACATCCTTTTTTTTAATAATAATCACAAGTTTTGGGATAAAAAAAGATTTTTACGAATTATTTTTCTTATATTTATAAAGAATAGAGTTAAGATATGAGCAAATTTTTTAAATCCTACAGAATATTTCCTGTGGAAAATTAGTTTTTAACCGAAGTTGATTGCTTAAAAATTTATTTTTTTAAAATGTTTTTCGAATTAAGATAATTCCCTAACCTGCAAATATACCGCCAATAAAAGAATATCCATATATTTACATAAAATGAAACCGTATAATGATTTTGTGAAAGTGGAAGAATTGATTTTTGAATCTGAAGCCAGGGATAAACAATGAAGGCAACGAACATATCAGGGCTAAATTACGAAGCTTAAAAAAAGTTTTATAAAGCAAAATATATCTATTAGGAGTCTAATGTGATGATTTTTGTAATAAATAATAAAAATTTGATTTATTTTAGTTATTTCCGAAAACGATGTGGAAGAAAACATTCGCCTGTTGTTAACAAAGGCTGTTGAAAAAAGGCTAATGTCTGATAGAAGAATAGGATGCCTTTTATCAGGTGGTTTGGATTCTAGTCTAGTAGCAGCTTTACTCGTCAAAGCTGCAAAGGATAGAAATCTTCCTTATAAAATACAAGTGAGTAAAAATTTGTTTCTCAATACATCTCTCGGTCAATATTTCCTCACTAAATATTACTTTATGTTTTCAATTCCAAGGTTTTCGCATCGGGAACTCATCAGTATAATTAATAATCGGAAGTATATATGTTATAATGAATTACATATCCCTGTTCGTTGTATAGAGGAAAATTTTATCTCACACAAAATGTTAAAAGTTATTAAAGAAAAACCGAAACGATTTCAGTCATTTTCTATTGGAATGGGTAATTCCCCAGATATAATGGCTGCAAGAATTGTTGCGCGTCACATTGGAACGGACCATCACGAAGTCATTTTTACAGAGAAAGAAGTTGCGGAAATACTTCCCGAAGTTATTTATGCCCTGGAAACGCCCGACATAACTACCATTCGCGCTTCAGTTGGTGAGAATATTCAGAATTTTAATAATTCGTTGGTCTCTATATTATATAATTGCTTTCATTGCTTTGTCATTGCAAAACGTTGATGGGATTTTATTTTAGTATTAAGGAAAATAAAAAGTAATTTCGTATTTAAACCTTTGATGTAGTGAGTGGGGTACGTTTTGTTCATAAAATTTCAGCCGAACCAATAAATTTACTTTTACATAAATTCATAATTTATTATTGATATTTCGTTTAATTTTTTCTACAGGAATGTATTTGCTAGCGAAATATATAAAAAACAACACGGACTCGACCGTTATATTTAGTGGAGAAGGAGCGGATGAATTGGCCCAAGGTTACATTTATTTCCGGGATGCGCCTGGTCCGGAGGAGGCGCACGAGGAAAGCATCAGATTGCTAAAAGACATATATCTCTTCGATGGCCTCAGAGCGGACAGGACAACGGCCACACACAGGTGAACATACGAATTGTATGATTTGTTAATACTGAAGATTCTGAATGAAGGACTTCGAGGTCGATATAATGTCGATTCGTTACTCGCAAAATTTGACCCTCAGCGACCACGTGCGGGCAACTCAATAACATGACGGCTGCCCGAATTTTTATAATGATCCCAGCTAAAAATCGAAGGATTTCCTGAATTGTGAGAAATGGAAGGGAAACGGAAATGAAACATGAAATCGAAAACATTCAGAAAACATTCTTCTTTCGTTTCTGCATTTCGTCCATGGCATTTTTGTTTCTTTTCTTATCGTCGGATAATCCCTCAGACTGTCTCTTCGGCCACTATGAAATCGCCCTAAAAGATTAGGATATTGCGAGGCATTGTCTCCGCTTGAGTCCACTCGGTTGTCGAAGACCAAAGAGTAAGTCATGAAAAATTGACTTTTATTAGCGAATCGAACGCATTCCGCTTTAACAACCATAGTAAGCACCAAATTTTCTTATTTGAGCGGGTGATTTTAAATAAACTTTGTTTCGTTGTAGAAAATGCAAAGTTAAAAATGTGAAAATTCGTCATATATCAGACGCCAAGGCATTATAATTACTGTCTTGGCTTACGTTGATTGTTTAAATCGAAAATTATGCTGATAGAGTGTGAGTTTTTTTTTATTTATTGCTGTTTTATGTTTCAGCTTGGAGCTTCGTTTGCCTTTCTTAGATCAGCAGTTCTCGTCGTATTATCTGAGTTTACTTCCGGCGTCCAGGCAGCCTTTCAACGGAACTGAAAAATATTTACTAAGGAAGGCTTTCAGCCAAACAGGCATTATTCCTGATGACATTTTATGGAGACACAAGGAAGCTTTCAGGTTAATGGTCTTTTATATGAAAGTAACGCAGAAATATTTATCCATAGTTTAATACTGCAACTTGTGAATTAATAAAAATTACTTTTCTAAACCGAGTCGACTTGATCTACTATAAAGGATATTAAAGTTTAAAATTTTTAATAAGCGTTTTAAAATTAATATACTGTTTTATTTTTCGCGAGGTTCTGGTACTTTTCTATTTTTTTTTACAATGCTGAAAACGAAAGCTCCGAGCAAGTAATGATATATAGTAATATAAGCAATTTTGTACAAGAAGAACTCAAAGTGTAAAATATAACGAAAGCCAGTCAACACATGCATCTGTCCTCTAGCAACGTGAATACAGTTTCGATAAGATTTACATTCTGAGATTGGAGCCATAACTGCAGGCTTAAAGAAGATATACATTTCAGTCAAGCTCTTATTTGGTTTTGACAATGGCTTAAAGAATTAATTCCTTTCAGTGATGGCGTGGCTGCTGTTTCAAAATCGCTGTTCCAAGTTATCCAGGAAATAGTTGACAAGATTATTCCTGATTCGGAATTTTCCGCCACGGCCAGTTTGTATACCTGCTGCACACCGAAGACGAAGGAATCCTTTTACTACAGGTAAATGTCGGGGGAGGGACGCTTCCTTTTTTCTTCGCTTTATCAGTAAAATGAACCATTCCAGTACGTGATCAAATAAAATATTTCAGGCACCATTTTGAAAAGAGCTTTCCAAATCTTTGCCAATATTTAATGGGCTACTTTTGGATGCCGAAATGGACCGATGTGACTGATCCATCCGCGAGATTTATAAGTCATTACGGAGTGGGCAAAAGTGACAAATGCTTGGAAAAAACATAGCTGTCAACCAACAAGAATAATATAAAGTACTAGATATTGCAGAAATTGGCTATATTTTGTCTGAATTCATTTTTTTTCAGATAAATTGCGACTAAAAAAAAAAGAAAAAAATTCCATTAAGTTGATAATTTAAAAGAATAATTATTTATCCTTGTAAAACGTGAGGAAAATAGGGAGTGAACCGAAATTGTACTGAAGTAATGCAAATTTGGTCTTTAAATACGTGCAAGATTATAAATGCTCATTCAGCCAGGAAAGCCATTAATTATAATAGTCCCGAAGCTGAATCATTTGCTCGTAATTATGTTAGGTATATATCAACCAAAATTTATTAAAGTTCTGAATCGAGGGACAGTTATGAAAATTGTGCGAGAGAAAAGGGAGAACATTGATGTGTTATTGCAAGCACTTTTTCATCTTTTAGTGGGTTAACAAATATATTAAAATATAGCTGAAGTACCTGCCAACTTGAGATATTAAGAAAACAGTTTTTATTCATTGTTCGGTGTTTCGATGTACTCGGAATCAGTGATGGATGGCGACGTGACCAGTGAGAGTAGCCTGTCGCATTACTCATCTCTCTCGATGAAAGTCAGCTTAAGGGGTTTGCTCGGAAACGTTATTACACTGTCGATGGAGTAAATGTCTTGGTAGTTGTACTCCAGCTGGAATCTGCGAATGATTTTAGCGACGCACGATTTAAGCTGCGCCTCTGCGAGATTTCGGCCCACGCAAGATCTCAAGCCGTGGCCGAAGGGAATGAAAGCAAAGGGGTGAGCGACCATTGGCTCCATCCACCTCTCGGGTATGAACCTCTTCGGATTTTCGAAATCCGTTTCTTTAAGGCATGCCGCCTGGGTGTCCATGACCACGTATGTGCCCTTGGGGATGCGGAAGTTGGAAAGGATCACGTCAGCCGCAAGGACCCGCGTCACGATGGGCATCGGCATTCTTAGCCGAAGACTCTCCATCATGCACGCCTCGAGATAGGGCATCGAGGAAAGTTGACCGTGCTCGATTTTGCTGCTCTTCTCTGGCATAATTTTCGCCACCTCCTTGAATAGAATTTTTTGCGCTCTTTGATTTTGCGCGAGATGATAGAGGAGAAAGCCCATGGCGCTGCTGCTCGTATTGGCTCCGATCAACAGCACGTCAACAATGCAGGTCAGGACCTCCTCGGGAGTCATGCACTCATTGAGAAGCAAGCTTTCGATGAAGGGCAGATCATGGAAGGTTGTCTTCCCGTCGCCGATTTGGTCTTTCTTCCGCATGAGACTCAACTGAGCATATCGAATGTGCTTCGAAATTATTCCGTCTATGATTTCGCACGCTCTCATAAGAGCAGTCGATGCGGGAGTGCTGATGAACCTCCACATCTGGAATCCGTCTTCGCATTTGCAGATTGAATCCGTGGCTTCGGCGACTGCCTTCACCAGTCGGTTGGCCTCCGATGTGTGCATGCAACCTTCGGACTGCGAAAAGCCCAGTGTTTTGTCGAGCATTATCAGGCAGAGGCATTCGAGGCTCCATTTGCTTATTTCGTTCATAAGGTTCTCTCCCACTTCGTTCTGTTTGTTCCGCACGGAGTAGATTCTCTTCACGAAAGCGTCCGCTGCCCCCTCCAATTGGCCGAAATACTTTTCGCCTCCCTTCATCAGCGGCTCCTCGATTGCTTTTCTCATTTCTTCCCATTCGATTCCACTGAGGTTGAATGGTCCTCCGTATGTTTTCCGGGATTTCGATCTGCATTTCTCCACGGAGTCGAGGGTTGATCGTATCGGATATTTTCCTTCTTGTTCGTAGACCTTCGCTATGTGCTCCGGTCGGCAAATGAGAACTATCTGTGCTCCCAAAGGACCGTGCAGCTTCACTATCGGACCATATTTACGGAATAGTTTACCGAAGGGTCTGTCTCCGCGGTCGTATCTCAAAATGCTGTTAGTCATTTTGGATAGCCTGAAAAATGAAAGAATGGCCGATACGGTTGCTTGACAACCGAGCTCTGGTAAGTACTTCCAAACGGATGATATTTTCTTCAAAATTTCCGGTCCGGGGACTTCATCAAAAGGATCGACGCTGAGCATCGAGTCGGAGTATTCCTTTCTCTCCGCCAAGTCGCTTTCCTTCGGGACAACAGACTTTGTTTCCACTGCCGGGAGGGTTTCCCTTACATTCTCCGCTTTTTTACGCAAAGTCTCATCCCGTTTAACAACTTCTCGAGGTGAAGCCTCGGCGCTGGCAACTTTGTTCAACTTAGGCGAAGGCTCGCTGCAAAGTTTCACCAAATTCGAAGCCAGCGTCGGCTTCAACCTCCATACATTTCTGCCACAGGAAAACATTTTCTTTATATCACATCGATACAACAAAATAAACTAAAATATTATCTCGGCACTCTTCTGTCTTTTTTTGTTTTTGAATTTCATTTGCCGTAGGAACGATCAAATTTCATCGTCTGGAATGACCTTATTCGAAGTGCCCCGAAGTGTTAACTGAAGACATCGCAAAAAAACAATCCCACGGGCCTAATTTCACCTGAGCGTTTTCATAATTTGCTGGCATTCCCTTTGTCTGCGCCTGAAAATTGTCTAGACAATCTGGAACGGATGACCAGATCTGAAATTTTGCCTGCAGATTTAAAATGCTTCCAAATAATTTCACAAGTTATGGTCAATGGAGTTTGGAAAATTTTTCTCTCCGAAGCGGAAGCGTTTGCCTTCCACTCGGACGGAACCACGCAAAATCATTCACGCGCCCCGCCTTCCGCACAAAAAAAGCCACACCTGAAGCATGTGCTGCTGAAGACGAAAACGATTCTCGTTCTGCGTTCTGCATTTGTCCGTCCTCCCTTCAAAACCGAGGCGACAACTTGCCCGAAATCGTGATTTACATCGAAATGCATTCGCATTAAGTTTAAATGCAAGCTCATAGTCTGGAACTTAATTCAAACTTTTCACACGTTCCTCACCGCCGAAATGGAAACCCTGCTCTGAAGGCATTTTCATTGGTATTTCGGCAATTAATTTCCTTTCATGATCGCCTTCAGCTCGTAAATCTCCGTTTTGTTGTATTTTATAATTAGCAACGAATATTTCACTAACACTTTTCGTCAATTAACAGTGCATCAAAAGTTTGAAACCTGATCGGAAAATTTCGTTATATAAAACTGGCTCTAAAATCGCACGCGCAACGAAAACTACTGGTGGTAAATAAAATCCAAAGCAGTTCAGTTCACCTGTAAAAACTACATGTAGTTCTTCTTTGAAATATCGCACTGACGGAAATGAAACTGTCTTGAAAATGAAAACAATCACCCTTGATTTCCAGTATTAAAAACTGAGATCTTTCAGGCTAAAAAGATAATTATATTGTCTATCTAGAGGTATTAAATCCAAAATACACGAATCCATTTCCATGCGGCAAGCAGCTTACCTTACTTATCTTTCCTTTGTGTTGCATTTCGCAATAAATACCGGAGAATGGGATATTATGCGCTATTCCCATTTTTGAGCACGTCATTTAGCTAATTTCTTTCAGACTAGAAAGAAAAAAGTTAAATCAAATAAATCCATCCTTTATGAATTTTGAAAAAAGCTTTGTTGGTTTTTTATATTGCAGAAAATTATTAATTGGTACTATACAACACAAGAATTTCGCATTATAAAATAAATTATACTAGAAAAAGCATTACATGAAATATAAAGAACGTTTAAATGTTACTCTTTAGATGCTGACGAACATTTTCAAAAGATATGCATTGCTCTTGCACACATCTAATTCTTAGATTCGGACAACAATAGACTCGTGTCTATGCAGGGCAACTATTATTGGCCTCTTGCAATTGAGGCGTTTCGAAAAAATCAGTCCTTTATTTCACTCTTAGAAAAAGACTGTAAAATGTATATTTCCTTTCACCGTTTTTATAAACAGAATTTTATTTCATATATTTTGGAGAATTTCATAATTTCATATTAGTTTCATAATGTTATAAATAATAATGAATCATAAAAATATTAAATAAATTTCTTTTTCCACTATTTTTGTGAGTGTCCAATTTTCTCCCAGAAAAGAACAAAGTTTATTTGGAACCAATAAGAAAATTTGTTGCGTTATTTGACTGCTGAAGCGGAGTAGGTTCGATTCGCTAAAAACAATAAGTTTTCATGCTTTCACTTTGCCGTCTTTGGGCAACTACCTTAACGGACGGAGGCCATAATGTTTATCTGAACATTCGTTTACCCGCGTTGTCTGCGTCCACGCAGTTGGTGAAGACCGAAAATTATTCCGAATAATCCATCGATATGATCCGATCACGAGAACCAGCATTCAAAAATTTCACTAATCGTTCGTTTTCCTAAACGCGGCCGCTTCTTAAGTTTCTCTCTATCTAACGAGAGATAACCGAACAATTGCTTGCAAATAAAATTAAATGAAACTTTGCGAAATGGGAATTTCTAAGCGATTTCCGTTATCGGGTCACGAGCGTTGCAGCCGTCTGGATCCGTCGGTGCGATACCGAAGCTCCCAAGGTTTTTTCTCTTTTTTTTTATTTACTCTATGAAATATGTTTTCGCAACAAAACAATCATGTTATTAGGGGGGCAAAAAAACTGAGATTTTTCGAGTCCGCGTCAACCATAACCGCATTTAGAAGTTTTGCTAAAAAAAAAAAATTCCGTTAAAAATTAATTTAATTTTCAGTGCATGCACCTTTTCTGAATCGTTTTGTCGTTTTTCTCCCGGTTCCCTAACCCCAACACCGTGTTCCATCGATTCTTTCCTTTTTTCGCGGCTGAAAATTAAATAGCGAAAACCCGTCTTCTCGTTTCGCTTTTATTCTGCTAAGTCGCTGGGTTTTATGTTTTTGTTGTAAATTGCGTTTCGAATCAAATCAAAATCATTTTTCGGGTGAATTCTAAATTTAAGAATTTTCGGCGTCCGCTAAGGCCTCACCATACGGAATTAGCTGCTTTTCTGCGAGATAAAACAGTGCTCTCATGTATTTTCGATTGCCGTTGCTACGCATAAAATTGGTTTTTCTTTATAAGATATTTAAATAGTCCGACAAGAGGTTTTGACAATCAGTTCGCAGTATCAAGAGGCGAGGATCAGTGAATCATTTTGCATTCGCTTTCAGTGAGGAAATTTCTTTATTCTTACAGCTCTTTTCGTTCAACTGCTGGGAAATTTCTTGAAAAATAATTCGCTAGAACTATTTTCCATTGAACTTTTCTTATTTTTTGCTTATTATTAAAAAAAAAATTGTGATGTACGATAAAGAAATTTCCTTACTTAAGGATCAATCGTTAAAACAATTAATTACATAGTGAAGAGTAGACTGTGATTTTGGGATCTTTAAAAATTTTTTTTGGGGGCTTCTTGGGGACGAATCGAAATTGAGATGAATTTTCCGGTTTAACATGACGGATGAAAAATAAATTTGAACTATGAGGAGTCAGGTTACGTGGTTTCTAGTGACCGTGGTATTTGTTGTTAGTATTGGCAATGCTCGTGCTATTTACGATAACTATAGCCACATCGGTGAATATCAGTATCACATAATTAGATTTTATGTGTTTGAATTATAAGTTAACATTACTTGTTTAAAATTATATCCTTTTTCAGTTAAACATGTTGCATTAAACATGGGTAATATACCTCTGAAATGCATATATTTGAAATAATAATGCATAAGATGTTAAACTGCCGATTGATTGGTCCTTTTTTTTTATTTTACAATTTTTACGGTAATTTGATTTTATCATGTTTATGGCATGCAATAACGGGTAATTTGATTTTATAGGATTTATCAGTACCCTTCGGACAACTCAGTCGGGAACTCAAAATGCAACCTATACCGAACCGATCACAAAAGTTTATATCCAGACATACTGGCACTGGAATGAAAGCGAGGATCACGAACAATCTGAATTTCCCGAAGACCTTTTCACAAGCGAGCAGCTGAGGCAGGGTGCCGTGGTTTTGTACTTTTTCGGGGCCCTGTATAGCTTCGCAATGATAGGAATTGTTTGTAGTAATTATTTCCTGCCTTCGGTAGATTGCATTTGCTTAGGTGAGTCAATCCCCGAAAAGCAATCGTTTCACACACACGATTTGCCGGATTACTTAAATAAGAGATGGAAAAATAAAAAGATCATAGTTTTTCTATTATCAATCCTATTATCGAAGTAAAATTAAGTCGATACGTGAAATTGTAAAAGAAACATTTATATATAATCTCGTTTTAAATCGAAAAACCCACGACTGAAGGGGAAAAGCGAAATGAAAAGCTCGGAAATTTCTTTTTCATTTGGAAAAAGCGATAAAATATATCGGTTGCATTTACAGGATTGAATTTGTCGCAAGACGTGGCAGCTGCAACATTCATGTCGTTTGCCACTACAGCGCCGGAATTGTTCACAGTCCTTATTGGAACCTTTATAACAGAATCAGATGTCGGTTTAGGAGCTGTCATTGGTAGCGGAATGTTTAATATTCTTGGAGTGGCTACCTTTGGAGGTTTAGCCGCTAGTAAGGTGATTATACGACAACGGTTGTTTCAATCTGACCATCTGTAAGGAATACACTGCCGCATGTTAACTTTTATCCTGCTGTTTGGCTTAATAAAAATTTAAACAATTTCGGCCTTCATCAATTATCCTTTGTTTTATGTATCGATTAACGCCCATACACCATAAACTAAACGATTTTCGATTTCTAGTCTATTCAATTGGAATGGTGGCCTCTGATGCGAGACAGTGTCATTTACATACTTTCCCTGATTGTTTTGTTCGTCGTCATACAGAACAAAGTGGTCACTTTAATAAATTCATCGTTTTTATTCGGTTGTTACTTCGTTTACTTTATGCTCATGCTTGGAAATCAACGTCTGAGGAAGTTAACAAAGTTATGCATAAATACATTGAACAAAAAGAAGCAGAAAAAAAAATCTCGAAAAAGTATGTATCTCATCTTTGAAAGTGCGTTTCAATTCATGGGCACTTAAGATTATTAATTTATGTTTCACGACTGAGCAAAGCTTTATAAAATCAACAGTGGTATAACCGCTGACTTCGTTATTTACTCATTAAACTCGGCGTTCATCTGTGATTTTATATTTCAGCTGTCGATGAAATAAATAAGCAAAATGTACAGCCCATTGTAGTAATAACAATTGAGGAACCTTCACAAACATATACTAAAAATACAGAAGTGAGCGCCAATGCAACGAGCAAGGACGGTAAGTGAATAAAATGGCAAAATATGGATAAAAAGTGTAATGGATTGTAAAATGTGACTCTTTCCAACAGTTTTCTCGATCTTACCAGTTATAAAATTAGATTAATAATTTTAGAAGTGGACATTGGTAGCTACGAAGATGACAGTTCTTACAAAGCTTATTTCATTAATTATGACAGACGGAGTCTCAGCAGAAAATCGATGAAAAGCGAAAGAAGAAGTTTCAATATGGAATCTTCAAAGGGACCGCAAACCAGTGAATTTGAGACCAAGAAGAATGTTACCGAAGAAATCGGCATCACTCCTCAAGTATCTGTAAGTTCATATTTAAGTGCAATATTAAAAACTAATTTTCTTTTGTGGAGCTCTGATTATAAATAATGTAATATAAACTTCGATTATTTTCCCCTTATTAGATAAAAAGAAATACGAGAAAAATAGGAGGAGATTTTGATTAGTAAGGGATCACATCAAAATCACGTCCTGATCTTGATTTACTCATTAACATCTACTTTGTAATATTTTAAATTTAATTAATTAAATTAATTTAATTTAAAAAATTATTTAAATTTATATAAAAACATCTTTACGTATTTCATATATTGATGATTAATTAAATCTAAAATTAATCTGATAAAATAGCTAAATAATAACAAAATTATTAAAAATTAAAAGCCAAGCGAAGGACCATTAAGCGTAAAAAAGTGGATTATTAAATTACTCTTTCAGTTTCTCCATGAATAAGGACAAACCCAGTTAAAGAAGTTAGAAGTCACTCTCCTAATGAAGATTTTGCCTTTTGATGTTTCAAAGTCTAAATTTCAATTTGTTTTACTATTAAGTATTATTTATTTTTCAGACCGAAAGCAACATAATGGGATCATCTAAAGACGACAATTTGATGATCTGGAATCAGTTATATAATGGAGAGAAGAAAAGTGTTACATCTGTGAAGAGTGATCAAGACTCAAAACTGGAGAATCTGGGAAAAGAATGTGACGAAATAAAAGAGCACTTCGAAGGTTAAATTTTAGATTGAAAAAACTTTAATGTAATTAGTACATACTTATTTTATTGCATACATTTAATGAACCGCTCAAATGGGAGAATTCTTTTGCGCTTTCAGGAGTTAATGTCAAAAGCATGCCCAGAAACTCATTCTGGGAAGGTTTAGTATGGATCATTTTGTGGCCTGCTTCTTTTTTGTTGCACTTCACGATACCAGACTGTCGAACGGAAAAATGGAGAAAATATTACCCCCTAACATTCATCATGTGTGTCTTTTGGATTGGAGCTACCAGCTACTTTGGCAACTGGATGATAGCAGTTATAGGTAAGCGAGAAATCATTGGAAGAATTTAAAATAAACCTAACGGGGAATTTTCGACTTTGTTGAAATTCTTGGTTGAAAACGGAACTTAGTTTATGGTTCATGATAAACTATAAACAGAGCAAACAAGTATTGCAGTCTCTCGTAAGCAAATAAATTCTCACTCTCTATTCTTATTTTATCTTGAATTAAAAAGATTATGTGGCTTTGTCTGCAGTTATTTTTATTTTTTTTAACAATATTTAAGCTTGTCAAATATCAATGCAATGTCACAAAAAAGCCTGATGATAGCAAAACAAGTTATTCCTTAATAGATGTCACTTTAATAAAGCTTGAAATGAGGTAAATATTAATATCTTAATTAAATATGATCCAATGCGTTGCAGTGTTAATAAGGAAATTAAGACAGAAATAAAAACTTCGAAAAAGATTAACCACAGAAATACGTTGAAATACGTTCCCGGGAAAAGTTCTCAAATTTGAATTGTTCGTCATACAAAACTGAGAAATCACATTATTCGATGCTAAGAATAAATGAAAAAATTATGTGAAGCTTCAAAATTTTCACTGTAAAAAAGAAATAAATGAAGTTATAAATGTATCTTATTAGACAGTCATGGACGTATTTAAATTTTACGAATTCTTCGATTATGACTCCATCTAACAAGGGAGAAAAAAAATAACAGTTTGAGTATCTTTTCGATAGTGGCTATCGCTTTCCTTACTCACCTGCATACGGAATCGTATGCAATGAGTTTCTTTCAACAAAAGCATGTTTTAAGGGGCATGGGCAAGGATCAAGCCGTGGAATACTGAAATTGCTTGCATACCATCGCAGAACGATTATAAGATGCCGCATTTGGAACAAAGGCAACATTTAGGCAAGTGCTAGTAATTCTTTACATGATACGGAATAATGAAAACATTAAAAAGCAAAAAATTTATAATTTAGGACAAAAAAATCTTGCGAGCGGGTTATTGCAGATGACTTAAAAACAATTCACAAAAGCATGGCATTTTGTCAACGTGGGAGCTGAAAAATTCGCGATTACCTTGCAAAATGGCATCGACATTAGGCGAATGTATTAAATAGAAGTGAATTCGAGTGATAAATCCGAATGTTCCAGAGACAATGAAAACCGCGAATGCAGAGTATCTAAAGTCTTCAGTTGTATTTTAAATTCTATGCAAGATATATGTATTTGATCTGAAAAAAATAGAAGATACTCATTATTGTTTGATAAAAACATGTGATGCGATGGCTGATACAGAGGGCTTAGGTTTATCGCTATTTCGCATACACAACAACAAATTGCAGATCCACTATCTGTACACTATAAAAGCTCTCTACCTTGATCCAGATCAAGGTAGAGGAGAAGGACGAACTGCAAATACATTTTGATATCATCATCACCTATCAAAACAAATCGTTTAAGCGAAATACACAAATAATCACATTTACATTGACAAGATAGAATTAGAATACTTATCAAGAGATATACTCGGTCCCTCTGATTAGGAGCCGATCTAAACAGAGTTCAGATTAAATGCTTGCTCGAAAAATTGTTAATCTACAATGCTTCAAACTAACACAATGAATCAATACAATTCAAATCTCATGAAACTTAATTTGAGCATTTGTAGCAAGGAGCTAAAAAGTCTATTTTTTTTCCGTCCCAAACGCAAATAATGACATTTACGCGAATCGCTGATAAATTGAAACGGGATCGGTGTCCTTTTTCCCTAAAATTCTCTTTAGGAAAAGGCGTTGAAACGGAACTTGATTTCTGCGCTCTTTGACGTTTTCGTAAAATCCATAACTTGTTGCACATGGAAACACCCTGCTCCGAGAAATCGTTTCAGTAATGAAGCTATATGTTCCGTTTTGCAACTTTTATTATTTTATTCCGAAAAAGCAATACACGCACTTTATGAGGTCCACATAACCTGCGGTTCTCTTCGTTTAAAGTTCCTCGCATAGACGCAACGAAGAGATGGAGGGGACGCAAAAATGCAGTTATCCAATCCTTAATGTGCAGCAGAACTGAATAAACGCTCATTAATCGGTTTAAGTGACTATTACAAGGAAATAAAGTAATAACAGTAATTGGGATTTACAACAATTAATCAGGAATTTCTCTGCTAACTTATTATAATTAAGCGGGAGATAAATCGCTTAATATTAACCTATAAAGTTGCACAATGGTATAGAAAAAGAACATATTAGCAGTTGATGATAATGCATTTTTTTAAATCTCAGACCTAGTCATGCATATTACAAGCAGAAATGATAAAATCATTAAAAGAGTCACTTATACCCAAAGAATATTAACTTCTGCAAGAATTTCGGAAAGTAAATTTGGTCGAAGTTAGTTTCCGGGCTAAAGCATATTTTAATAATTTACGGCCCTTTGGCAAAAGTTAATTGCGATCAAACCGAAAATGGAAAATTCCTAAAACATCATTTGAAAAAAATAAACGTATATGTTTATAACTAAAGACATTAGCCACTAGATGTTAAAGGAAAGTTATAAAATTTGAGATTTTCCAGTTTTATTTGCCGATAAATGCGTCTTAAAGATGGCGTCTCCGTCTTATGCGGTTGTTGAAGAAAATTATACTTAAGCAGAACATCAGACGGGGTATATCAGACGGAGCTTTTTGAAAGATTTTTACCATCTCCGAACTTCGGTCCTTAACACGGGTATGACATCGAAGAGGAATTGCTTCTGTTCTCTTGTGCCTGCACAAAAGGTTTGAATAAATGCATTTTACTGCTTGCTCTGAATGCTGTCCCGTACGTTGAAATCCAAGGTCGGATTGGTCAAGAAAGTAAATAAAAGCAAATTGCCAAAAATATTTCGGTCGTTTTTATATCGCCCAAACGATACTGGTTTTGAGGCAGATGAGGAACGCATTTTCCATCACGAATCAGGCAGGCCTTGAAAGCTAGTGGCTAAGTTCTGCCGGGAGGAAAAAAACAGCTTAGACTCAAAATAATTTGCTAAATATCATTATCGAAGCCATGAAATTAGTGTGACTTGAAGGAAAGCCGAGAGTTCGGTGCTGTACCTTTGTGCTTCTTACAATACTACCATGTATGGAAGCTTTCTAACGCTCCTGACCTTCCTATACCATGTATAAAACCTTCAAACCTAAAAACTTCCATTTGGCCTAATTTTTACCGATTATTTTCCACAGCCTTTAAGATGAAAATATTTGTCTGGTTATGGAGTTGTACTGCCACCCTTATCCTCATGTTCTCTAATTAGCTGCTGCGACTAAGTACAATAATACCTGTGTTGTTAAAATCTATAAAATTTATCAATTTCCTTCAGGTTTCACATTTGGTATACCGGAATCTGTGCTTGGGCTGACATTTCTTGCTGCTGGTGGAAGTATGCCCGAAACAATTTCAACTATAATCATGGCCCGTCAAGGAGAGGGTGGTCTGGGATTCAGTAACAGTTTAGGCGGCAATACAATGGACATTTGCCTGTGCCTCGGTTTGCCTTGGCTCTTAAAATGTCTGATCTCCGGTCCTGTAAGTTAATTAATTATACATTTCAAATAAAATTTACACTCACGAAGGCCGATTAAGATTTTACTACATATAGATGTAATATTTTTATTTTATTTTTAGATCGAAATTAAATCAGACAGCTTGCAGTATAATTGTATAGCATTATTTGCTGGAATTTTTATATTATTAACCGTCTCTGCTTATACAAAATTCAACATGAACAGAAATATGGGACTTATTTGTTGTGTATGTTATCTAATATTTACAATGGTATCAGTATTGCTTGAGCTGAAAATTATTCCCAGTCTAGAGATTTTTAAATAGGAAAACTTTCATGAAATGATAGATAATTATTGAAACTGCTTAAAGAAGGAATTAAAGGAGAGAATTAATTAAGGGATTCAAAATATATTTCTGCTGCAGGCAAAAGATCTTAACGGTATCCGAATTCGAGACGTAATGAAAATTTTAGACTTAAATAAATTTTAATTGTTTCGACTCAGGACTATTCCCTCTAGGGAAACGAAAAGAACATGCCATCATAAAAAGCAAATAACAAGAGGAATTAAATCCATTAAAAAATAAATTAGAAACTCCTTACTAATTTGTTTATAAATTTTTCGACAATCATTAAAAGATATGAAAAAGACTAATCGTACAGGTTAAAAAAAAATATGCCTATAAAAAGAAATTACGTCCTTGGTTTAGTAAATATTGTAAAAAATTATTTACTTTTTAATAAATTTATCGAAGAGTTAATGATGGCGACTTCACTAATAAGATATAAGCAGCTATTATCGGCGAATGAAATGAGACTGGATAGTAAAGCTATTACTTTCAGAAAAACTTTCCTACTAAAAATGAAGAATCCCGACGGATTTTGTAATCGTTAATTCTTGGGGAAAAAAGTTTAGGAAGAATTGTAAGGTAAACAACGCTAAATTTGAAAAGATCTTGTGAAATAATTCGTCGAAGGGAAAAACAAGTACTGACATTTATAAGGACAATCCGATACATGGAAAAGGACTCCGATATAGGAGAATAATCGTGGACAAGCCCTAATAAGTCGGCAAGAAACAATGGAAAATAGAAATGTATATTTAAATTATTAGGATTAGGTTAGATCACCATCCCCATATGCAGTAATAATTTCACTTTCACATAAAGATAAAATTTACCTCTGTCTCTCTTTAAAAAACGGAAACGTTATCCAAAATTGAATTAACTGATAAAAATTGTTTCTCAAAAAATTAATCAAAAATTTTGATTATACAATAAATTCAGTTGTGTATATATATATATGAGTTTCCTCAGTCTGAGTGTATATATATACACTTTGATAAGAAAATGTCTGGTACATTTTATATATACAATTTTATAAGTTCTCTAATAAATATTTATTAATCATAATTAAATTTGTAATTTATTTATCCGTTGTATGAGCAATCAGAGAGAAAATTTCTTTCTGATAAATGCTGAAAAAAATAAAATTTACAATTTGGATTAGGAATATAAATGTTTAACGAGGGAATGATTGTTAATTCAAAGATTGGAAACCTTAAATGATTTTTAATTAGGCTTTCGCATATGCATCGTTTTCCCGTTAAATATCTTACAGATATGAATATTGAATAAATCAACGGCTTATTATAATGTAAATTACAGATAGCATTTGCCGGTACATTTTGAATTATTTAAGCCTAACTTATGTATTTAAATGCGCTAAATCTACACAAATTTTGAATTGTATCTTTCATCATTGGCAGAAACTGCTCCATTTAATAACAGTAATAACAGCAATTATGATTTTCTTTTAATTTTTTATGCTTGCATTAGGGATTATATTGGCATATATGAGTTTTGATATATATATATTTTTTCACTTCGCTCTTCAAAACAAAACATTCAGACATTAATACATAATAGCATAATAAAATATTTAAAATATGAAATTCCATTAAAACAACCTAGATACAAATTAAACATGAAATTATGGAAAAAGAAATTAAAATTAAGTTGAATTTTTCTTTTTTTCTATTATTCAAATCGACATAGGTAAAGAAATTTCTTTTCAATATATTTTAAGACTGACAGTATGATAAAACATGAAATGTGGTGGGCATATGATTCTAATATCGGTTATAAATTAATGAATAAAATAAATATAGTAATAAAGACATGGTATATTTATTTACAAACATTATATACAAACATGGTATATTTATTTTTTTATGACAAATTAACTAGTCAGACTCGGAAAAACTCGCCTTCAAATTTTGAATTAAAATCTTCTATACATATTTTAGATATTATGAGTATATGTATGCAGGCTCATCTTTTTCTTTGGAATTAATTTTTTATACCAAAATTTATATTGCAATACTATCTCCCGAACGGGATTTGGGTGGGGTCTAAGAATAAGTGTTTTATGATAATTCAAGGAGAGGACGATGGATTTGTCATGAGGGTGTGACAAAATATTGGTGTCATGAAAATGTATGAACAAAGAATCTTTATTTCTTAAACGAGAAGAATGTAAGGCCTAAGAATGTAAGACTAATCAGGAAACATTGGCAAAAGGTGAATTTGCAACACATAGTTAGTGACGGTATTAGAATGATTAAGCAACGACGAAAGGTGTGGATTAAAATGGTTTATATTTTCGGAACTTGTTTCATACATCCGATCATATAACATTAAACCTTTTGTTGCTTTTTACTTTTATTCTTCTCTGTCGTGCATTTAGAGTTCAAAACAATCAATATACAACTTTTTTCGGTAATATCAATTATTAATTGAATGAATTTTATAGATAAAACCAAATAATTCATTTTTTAAACACAGTGCGATAAATAATTTTTTTTCGTGAAAAAGAGAAAATTATACATTATCCGAATTGTTAGGTCATGGCAAAAAGATAAATTTCTGTCAAGTTAGATTCAGACTTTTACACTCGGATATAAGCGGAAGCATCGAAAACTGAATTAAATCATAAATTCAAGAATTACAACATTATGGATTTGGTAAGAAAAGAAAAAAGATAAAATGAATTAGGCAATTTGCATCTCCCGGCTCCAGCATTTTTTCATTAAGTCACATCAGCATCTTAATAAATCGATATCTCAATAAAAAGGTAACATTTGTGAATGAAAGAGATGTCTGACAGGTCTAGTTCATAAAGTCTGTTATTTCATACCATTAAATGACTAGAAATCATAAAAGCACTTGGGAACTGGCATTCTAAGGAGAAGAAATATTCGATTTTGAAATACGTACATTGCAGAATAAATATAATACAGAATGAAATTTATCTGATTGCCTAACTAAGGGCCATCATCGATACATAAAAATGTAAGGTCAACAAACAAGTGTCCTTACACGTATCTCATTTTATATGATGAAACACTGAAGCAAGCAGTACATTTTACTTTTTAAAATGTTAAAATAAATAAATAAAAAAAGTTTGCTATTAAGTATTACCTTTAACCCAATGTGCAAGGTGCTAACTTTGAGTCAAATCACACATTGGAAAGCACTTTTATGGGAGATTGAGATATTTCAAGGGTGCTGACCAAGCTAGGAAGTCAAGATTAAGAGATTATATATTTTTTAGTCTTATCAACCTTTTTGTATATTACATATTTCCATATCTCTTCAATGTGATTAAATTCTTTCATAAATTTAATATAAATAATTTCGGCTATAAACATTAAACAGCTCCATTTTAATTTGCATTGTGCCTTAATAAATCCTATTGACAGACTGCTTATCAGATTAATCATACAGTTTTGATAATTACTTTAAATTAAATAGCAAATATAATTATTAATAAAATGAAAAATTTTACAAAAATTTGCCAAAATCAGATGCTAAATCTAAAAACATAATTCTTACTATCTAAATTAATGTAATTTCTTTAAATGAATTGAAAATTCAATATACTCGGATTTACTGAATACAGTTTATTCCAGCCATTAATCGCATTACCTTTGCTACAGATAACGGAGTAAAAATAGCCAATATTAACTTAATATTCCAGAACATAAATATGCGCTGATTTTAGGAAGTCTGATAAGTCGTAGGTTAAATTAAGTGAAGAGAAAATATACAATTAAATACACCCCGAAAAAACGAAAAATGCATACATTATTTAATTATATATATTTCATTTTAAAGTATTAAATACTACGTGTCTTAACCTTGCTTGAAAGAGATATGAATGTTAGCTGAATAACGCAGACATAAAGAAAAATTTAAAGTTTTTTTTAGTAAAAATATGTGGATATGGATGCTCCCATGATTTATTATCAAGTATTAACGATGGGTAATTATTTATTTTTTCGTTCTCCAACGAATATGTCTTACTTTATTGCTGTCATTAATTACACTATTAAAGACTGCCTGGATCATTTGTAGGTTTTGTTCAATGATTTAATTCATTCTGTTCCATATAAAGAAAGAGAAGAATGTGTGATGTAAGCTTTTTGAAAATAATGTTTTTATTATGAAAGTATTTGTAAGTAATTTATAAAGTATTTATAAGTGTAATTTGCCCCATAAAACCTAAAAATTGTATAAAAATTAAACAGCAGTTCACGAATATCTCTTCTGACAATCGGCCATGAACTTGCAAATTCATCATAAATTACTTTCATCCTTTTTTTAATATATTATATATATATATATATATATAAAAGTCTAAAACAAGGAAAATCGTCCATATTGTAGCAAAAGTCCTTGTAACAGTATTTTGGCCTTCCATAAATACGAGCTAAAACTGGTAAATTCCAATACTTGGTTAATTCTCCATAATTGTAAGAAAGATTCGACAGAATGCGAATACATCTTTGCTATTCTGGAGGTCCTTCAGAATATTATTTGAATGAATCCGAGAAAATATTCTAATCTACCTTGAAATTCCTGTTACTTTTAATGTAAGCAACTAATTTTTGAGGGCAAAAAAGACCGACCTTCGGTATTCGATCAGGAAATCGGCTTGATCATCACCCAAGATCGCACCAATGAAAAATACAGTTCAATAACAGCGGAGGATTGCTTATTTAAAAAATATCAGACCTGATTCACTAAAAAACGGATATAACATATGTATACATACGTACCTAACTCAAATTTCCATATTTTTTAAAGGGAAAACGCCATTTTTTCGTTGTTACCCTTTAACTAAAATCCAGACGCTAATTATCATGTCTGCAAGGTGACGGGAGCTGAAAGCATAGCCTTGACATATGTAAGAACATTGTGGCAAGCCTCCAACAAATCCATCCTGGAAGGCAGTCACCGTGAGAATATGATTCGTAGATTGATTTCCATCACTGTGCCTGGATTCTCATTCTCGTTCCCAATCAAACGATATACTAGGTTTACAATACTGTTATTCATTTTAACTGAAATATTTATCATTATATTTAAGGATCGTTTTCATATTTGACTGCATTTGCATTTGCCAGAAGTCAAATTCATGATCATTTCATCATAAAAGCACGGAACCAAGGAAGGAAAGGTTGTCTAATGACATTTTAAATGTATAAAGTGTGGGTTTTGTATATATTGGAGGAAAAAGTTTATTATGCGCCCAAGAAGGTAAAGATTGTGGAAAATATGTGACAAGTAAGTGTCGGAATGTAGCGTTTGTTGCAACGAGCCTCCGGGTTCTGGGTCACCCAATTACAACACCTACACCTCTTTCATAGCCTATACAACACCCAATTGTAAGGGCTGGACACCATCTTGAGGAGGAATTTTGCAACGTTCTTCGACCATGATTTTTTGGGTAGATAAATCCAGATCGGGCAAAAATCCACACAAACCCATTTATCTATAAAAAAAATCTGTCAAAACAGTTTTCAAACCGGAAATATTAGCAGTTACCATATCCATTTAAGATGCTTACTTGGGCTTTAATTCTATTCACCGCAATATGATAGTATTTCTTCATGACAATTGTTAAAATTAAAATTAATTTTAAATATTCACCGTTTGTTTTCTGACTATATTGTTATATTAATATCATCATCTTGATCAACTAATTTGATTTAAAATCTTCTCTGTTTCGCAGTCTTATAAGTTATCAGAAAAAATCATTCTTTCAGATGTTTCGGAAGACTTATTCGTTGAATGGTTCTCCATTTCATCACAGAGATGCTTTTTTGGCATCCTATTTGAATTCATTGGTTGGTAAGGTAATAGAATTTCAATAAAAGAGGACGAATGAACATTATAAGAATTTTTATTTAATTGCTCTTATTGCAAAGAGACAACAGAAATAGATATTGCTTTCTTTTACGATTACTTTTTTACTTTACGGTGTTGTTGGGTCGCAGAATGCATGCAAAACAATTGAATTTTTGCAATATCCATTGTCTAATTTAGTAAATTTTGATAATTATGCTTTTACAATAATCCTACAGCTTAAGTATTCAACAGAGAACATAGCACTGCTATGAGATTAGTTATCGATTTGATGTCCTAAGAGGACATTAGTTAATCTGTTAACGCCTAACAGTTATCGAAAACTGTAGACGTATCTTAGTACATGCTAAAAATATGGTATAACCCCTTGGGGTTTCCTTCTTTTTCGGAAAAATTCAATTCTAACAGGAATTCAAATAGTTTTTTTTCTCTTTTATATCCTTTCTTGTTTTTTAACGATTCGAAATGAATCAGCCTTCCTCATGCTATGAAGAGCAGAGCCTTAGAAAAGGCATGTATAATTAAATACAAAAAAATGACATTTAACAAATCAATTTTATTATATAATAATAGAAAATTATTTTGAATAAAACTAATATTAGTCTATTAAAAAATAAGTGTTTATTATTTGATAGCTTTCGCCTCGGGAGAACCTTCATGACACATATAAACCATTCATAAGTTTAATTTTTTTACAGTTCACTATTGGGTGTATAAGTGAAACTGGTGCCGGAAGAAGTGACCATCAATTTGCGAATGGTAAAGTTATCAACCACAAATAAATTAGACAGGTAAATAGTTGAACCGAGATTTACGAACAAGAAAGAGAATAAAAAAAATTTTATTTAGACAGAAGAAATTGGAAACCTAAGTCCGGATGATAAATTCCCGTTGATGATGATACTTTACCGACAATTCGAGACGAAGTAAAGAAAGGGAAAGTGAGGTACCAATCGCTGTCCAATTGTCTGCTAGCATCACATGCTCTACCCCTCTAGCTACAATACAATACTCGGTTGGGTAACAAACGGGTTCTAAACTCTAATCGATTCACTGGTTTTTAATGTTAATAATTTTACCAGTGCTGTACAGTATGGAGTCTTAAATTTTCACTTTTGGCAGATTTTAATATTATTACATAGTGAAAATAGTAAACTTTTAAATTTTATTTTTTAATTTCATCATGAAAGTGATTTGGATAACTTTAACCGTAGGGTAAGATATTTTTATTTTTAAATTTTTTTTGCCATGAAAACTTCCACGCAAGATGGGCCTATGCCCATAGGGAAATCTTCGATGGGCAATTCTTTCTTTTAACTTTCCCTAATATCAGTTCTGTGAAGAAATTAAAACTGATCCAAAAATTAATAGATGTTTAACAAAAATTGACTTTTATTACCAAATAAAATTGTATCAGGCGATGTGCTTGTTATACAAAAATATCAATCTATGCTGTAACATAAATATATTTTCCATACTCTAGTTTACTGATAGTGACTGCTGCTGTAGCCCAAGAGAATGAAGATTATGATTATGAAGACGAAGTGCCTATAGTATCACAACCAGTACAGCGAAGTAGGACACCGTTGCTCTCAGTGAGACAGCCAAAGATCATCCCCTTAAATGGCAATAATAATAATAAAATAAAAACGGTATGTTATGGTATGGGAAATGTTTGTCGTTGTTGCGAGATAAATGGAAAATGAAATATATCATATTTTTGCAGGCGGGAGGAAAACCTTCCTCGGTGGCGAAGCAGTCGGCTCCGCCGAAAGCACCAGCACCCGTACAGGATGAGCAAGATGAATATCAAGAAGATTATGATCAAGCAGCGGAGGAACCTGTTGAAATAACTTCTACTGAAGCTCCAAAGAAAACTATAAAACCTATTGTGAGGCCATTCAGGTGAGCTTCAAAGGATTGAGTGAAATAGAAAGCCTTTCAAATTATGTCATAAAAAAAGAGAGACTATCAACAATGAGATTACGATTAGTTTCATCCGTAACAACTTACTCTTTCTTTATGTTATCATGATACTATAAATCAACAACATTTTATTTCATAAACAAAATGAAATATCTTATTCAAAAAATAGCAACTAAAATTCAGCGCCTTACAAAATGAAAGCTGGAGAAGCTATGATAATAACAATTATTGTCAATATTTGACCGTCGGTGTAAATCTTGTGAAGAATTGAAATGAGATCCTAGAAGAATTATTAAAATATTAAAACATATATTGTTTGTAAACGGAGCTTCTAATCCTCAATTAATTTTTTAAATTAAAAGATAATCATCTGTTTTTTATCTGTCACCAGAACACATGATATAAAATTTGCATACTTTCTAAAACTACAGTTCTTGGGTAGTCCTAATTTTGAAATTCGACATGTTTTAAAGAACAATTATACAGTTTAAGTTGTATAATAATAATAATAATAATAATAATAATAATAATAATAATGAAAGCTTTCATGCGGCAAACGACAATTACATGAAACAACATTTTTTTCTGTTTAAAATCTTATGTAAAAACAATAAAAATGGAAGGCTAAACAGTAGGAAAAAACTTTCTTGTTCATTATCAAATCCCGCAATTATTTTAGATGGCAAATTCAACACAATCATTATTAAATAATGCCAGCCATTACGTCATAGATAAATATTATTATAATAAATAAAGATCCATCTTTAATACTGCTAATAGTAATCAAAATATTTTTATAATGGTTTGAAATATTCACATAATAACAATGACGAAGAGCAAATAATTTGCATGATGGTTATGCAACATTGCCAATTGGAATGCTGTTGTCATTGTTTAATTGAATGTATCTGAAATTATAATGAAATTAATTAAAAACGTTATACTTTATTATGTAAATAACGGAAATATGATACGTTTATTGATAATTAGAATTGGAGTCAACATCTGTTTTTTAAATATAATTTGTCAGAATTGTCATTTTATTTCTTATAATTTAACTCTTTGGAGCAGATCGTTTACCATCACGGCGTGCTTAATTTTAATTCATAAAACCGGAGTTTTCTGTTTAATTAATTGATTTTTATTAAATTTTACATTTTTATGCGTGTAATCTATATTATTTAATACTAAGCCGTTATTTATTCTAGGTACATACTATTTATACTAAGTTTGTCTTTCATAAAAGAATCAGAACTTTTTATACAACCGCTTCAATTTATGTCTCCTACTTTTTTATTGTACTATACTCAACTGGTTTTAGAACTCAGCATGTGACTGAAAAAAGATTATTTCACTCAATAAATAAGGACTTTCCTTCTTTGTTTTTGATACCTTCATTAATATAGTGAAAAACTTTCAAAGCTTAAATAATATTAAATTTCTAACATAAAATTTTCTATAATGCAATAGAAGTAACGACGATCTCCTAGCTGCCTTGAAAAGGAGGCGACAACAAGTACAAAACAGTGGTGCAGTACTCGACAAAACTAGCACAACCACATCTAGCACCACGGCATCACCATCAAATTCTCATAAAAAAGGATCAAGTTCATATAAGTATGAATTCATATATTAATTGAGATTAAGCATGTTGCATAAGATAATGAATTTATGTACAAACTGCATTCTTCAGTTCAGGCAGACGAAGCAGAGTATCAAACAATGGTAACAGGGGTACACTGGTGACTCAAGCATCAGAAAGTGTTCCTGCGGAAGCCGAGTCAATTAAAAAATCGCCGCAGTCACGACGTTACAATAGCAGAAATGGCAACAGAACCCCTCAACCTGTAGAAGAAGAGAAACTCTTGGAGGAGCAACAGCAATCGCAAATAAAGCCAAAATTCGGACGCGGATCGAGGAAGCCTGTGGCCTAAATAGTTTCATTCTAAAATTTATAAACATATTTTTTTATCTATCTTATTTTCCATATGACGAACTGAAATTAGGTTTAATGTAATTCAAATGCTCATGAAAATAGATGATTTCACTGTATCAATTGAAATTTGATCTACAATTTTATCTAAGTTACAAGTATTATATATTCTCAAAAATTTTTTATTTTTTTAAATAAATTAAAAAAATTTACTCTTTATTTTATCGCTGATGTTAGTTATTTGATTTAAATTAAATTTTCGATTCCTGATACTTCCTTCACTAATAGTCTAAATTGTTCATAAGATCTGTAAGCCCTGAAAAAGAACAATACAAACTGATAGGTTTAATAATAATTAAAACACTATTATACATTGGATTTCCTAAACGGTATTTTTTTACTTTGTTTTATTATACGATTACAATGTCAGTCTTCTATTACGATGAAACAGATAAAATTATTATAATTTGACGAATTTATCAAATTTACAAATCAATAATGTTCAGATTATTTTTACTTAAAATGTGAAGATAATGATAATTCTACTAATCATCCTATTGCTCATAATTCCTTATGCCTTTTTAAAATGTGTACATTATTAGCAAACTTTTGGCAAACTAACATAATTGAATCTCCAATTTAAAGTTTCCTGCACATAAAAAAATTATTATATATTTGGTAGAAAAATAATTTTGGATACCTAATATTTCCAGTTTTAATTGAAGATTATATAACAGGTTGACAGTTAAATCTTTGATTTTTCCGGGAGCAGACCAGAAATCCAGCATATTATCCTGTTCGGATGATAAGCCTTTTCCACTTAGTCTTATAACTTCTTTTAAATTTATGAAGAGCTACATATGCCCAGTATCATAAATCAAATTTATAATACTGATTGATGAATACATATGATACCGATTTGAACCATTTGAATTGACTCCATTGCTGAAGTCTCAACTTTTGACTAAAAAATGTTAATCGTTACTCTTGACACTTATAACCATATAAACTTTCTTTTTTTCGCCACAATAAGTTAAAAGAAGTATTTTTCTAGTATAATTTTAACCTTCTTATCCATTGCATTTGTTTATCATTATACTCCTTGATATTAAAACACTTCAACGATTTACTCCGCAATCTGAAACTTTCTAAAAAGTTTCTGTTATTCTTAAATTTTTATTGCATCTCACTAATATGAATTTGTATTAAATGTTGACGAAAATATTAAATTATACCCCAAATAATTTTAAAGATTAAAGTCTTCTGGATGATGTAATAATTATTTATATCAACCGTCACATATTTTCATCAGAATTCTTTGCTGGTTTATTTATTTAAGGAATAATGTGCAAACGATGATAAAATAACATTGAAAAATATTAATTATAAAAATTTAAAGCTGAACCGTGTTCTGTAAAAAAAAATATAAATCATTTAAATAGATCGATGCGAGCTTAATGTTTATCCTAGCGTGACGCAAACTTAACCCGACCCTGTTACATGTGTGACTATTCACATCATCCCGGTTTATGAGAAGAGAATTATGCAACTGTAATAATCACAATCAGTTTTTGCGAAATCTTTGTGATCTTTTTCTGATTCAAATATCTTCGACCCGCCATTAGAATGCTGGATTACTACAAACCATCCATGACGTCATTTCCCAGTTTTCTTCGATTGTGAAGGAATAATCGTAGCATTCACGTAATCCGAGGTTAACATTGTGTATGCTGGCAAACACTTCTGGCAAATCGGTTTTCGCTTACCTCTTATGTTTGCTGAGACTATCAATTAACCAACTCTCCTTTGGAGAAAGGCAAAGAGCCCAGAGAACCGTAATGAATTACTGCTCGACCCCTATTTGCCTGAGCGCACAGAAAAACTTGCATAACTCGAAAAATCAAATTTCTATGTTGCTTCCTTGTTTTTATTTGTATCTAAAAAAAATGTGTATCCAATTTTTAAAATTTTAATTTTCTAATGGGATAAATAAGACAAATTTAAGCAGAGAAAAATCCAACAGTAAAAATCAGATTAATAGCGTCAAAAAATTAATTTAGAGGAACTTGAAATGACTGAACTGAAGGGATTGTCACACGGCAGACACAACTGTACGATCACGAAACATGAGAATTGAATCTCATCCATTTATTTTCTGTGAAAAAAAAAAATTTAAATATTAATCTTCAGGAATTTTTTAAATCATGCTTGCTCATTAAGTTTTTATAGGAGCCTAACATTTAATGAAATGTTATCAATTGCATATCATTTGAAAAGAGAATAAAAAATCAAGCCTGACCGACCTACTTCAATTTTATTTCTACTTTACGTGAATGTTTGAACCATCCAACTTTTTCTATTAGATTTTATATGCCTCATGCATATAAAAACACATTCTCTTCAACGAAGAACAGCTTATTTTACGAGTTCTTGAGATTCTTATACCGATAAAAGAAGTTCACAAATCATTTTTGTAACGAAGTTCTTGTCTGAATCCTAGAATTTTAATCATAAATATTTCAAAAACTTATTAATTTATAAAAAAGAAACATTTAAAATGCAGACTTCTTAAACATTAAAAATTTTCTATAGATCAAACGAAAATATCTGTATAAAACTATTTGCCTATATTGATCAGTTAAAATCACTACAAAATAGCAAATAATTACGGATAATGCATTCTGAGCCATTACATCAATATTTTGTGTATCCGGAAAGTATGATTCTCATTTTATTAAGTAGTAGGCAAGCTGTAATACTTTGATTGTTGTAGAATAACATTCTCATCGTAAAAATAAAAGATAAAAGTACAAAAAGTTAGATAAATATAATGAGCGAACTTAAGATTTCAGAAACTAAAAGATGAAAATAAAGAACAGTGAAGATATTATTAAAAGCACTAACATTTTTATTATCCTGGACGAATAAATGGATTTGAACTCATTCATGATGGATCAGTTCACACTCTTAGCGAGAATATTCCTTATAGTGATGTTAATTCATACATGAAAATCTCAGTCTTAAAAGAAATTTTTTTTCTCTAACGGGTATTGGTTATTCAAAACTGCAGTAAAAAATTATATAGTTATTTAACTATTTTTTGCCCCATTTTATAAATATAAAAAAGTTTTTTTTTGCCATCTTCGAAAAGTAAATCCTTTTCGGTTGAAAAATATACATAAATATTGAAGAACGAAATTCTAAAAATAGAACTTCTTGGCAATTAGAAAAATATTTAACTCAGCAATCGATGTTCTATGAATTTTCGATGTTCCATATAATAAAGACCATGAACCGAATGGACTTATAAAAGGGGGCTTATTTAATATTTTATGCAATGATTTCCATTATATTTAATGAAAATGTGATAATCTAAGGAAACTGCGTTTACATGAATGTCTATCACTAAAATATTTCTCATACATAGATATGTAATGGATAATTAATAATGAACATAGATAACATAAATTATTTTTGAAAAAGGCAAGGATGACGACTTGCATTTGGAAAGAAACATAAAGTCGAATGATGATTAAACCTAAAAAATTAAACCTTCATTTTAAACTGGAAATGATCGAACACTTATTAGATATTAAAACTCATGTGATCATTTTCAATACATCAATTTAATTCGAATTCAAATTTCAGCTGCACAGAATACATTCATGGTTAACCATAACCGAAAAAAATATATTTCCTTGAAGTAAAGTTTTCTTCGTTTCAACATTATGTAAAATCTAATTTCCTGTGAAAAAATCTTCATGTTATTTATTTCACCAGATTCATGCTGAAGATCGACCACTCGAGCATTAGCATTACATCAAATCCATTATTAAAGGTCAAGGTGTGCATTCTGAAATTGTAATAACTAAAAACCAGTTCTCTCCGATCTTTAAGCCAGATCCGTTAAAACAATTAGAAGTGAATTATGTATACATTATAATCCAGTCTTCTGCATTGTTTGTTATCCATTATTTTAGAATCTGTCTTTCATTCAAGGCAATCTTCCTGCAGATTCTTCAGGGGTATCTCAAGCTTCCGCCTTGATTGTTCGTCCTAAATTTATAAGATTAAAATGTTTAATTTTCACTACTATTATTTTCATATTTTTAAAGAGCACTGAAGTTTTTAAAGATTTTGTTTCTAAATTTACACATGCGTGAGGGTCTATTCATTTGTTCATCGTGAAGTCCCCATTCAATTGTTTTCAATTATTCTGCACTTAATTGTCCAATATTCAGCCTCATTATTACTCCGAGCAAGATTCTCTGTCCATACTATTTTTGAGGTATAATAATAAAAAAATTAATTTTACTCCCACTCTTTACACATTAAATAAACAACTGCCATTTTCTTTCAACCTCATACTCATCTGTCGTATAGCGACGTCGTTTGTAACTTGCCCTGTTTTCACTTCCTCAATATTCAATAAGGCACGAAAAATAATATTCTCTTTACTTTCAAAATATGTTAATTTTTCCATTTTGCAATTTTTAATTTGCCTTTACAGTTAAGTCGCAATAATTTATTATAACAGAAATAAAAAAAATTAATACCATGCAAAAAATTAACTCTCGAAATTTCTCCTTCTCGATAAACTTTTCATCATCAACGAAGTAGGAAATTTCATAGTCCCACAAAAGAAAAGAATTGGGATATTATTCAATACTCATTGTTTTTAATTATTCTGGAACAAGCAAGGATAATGTAAAATATCGAGTTGATTCCCCGATACGTCGAAATAATGCAATAAGTAAAAAAAATATTTTCTCGCGGCCAGAATTCAGAATTTGTAATACTTATTCGAACTAAATGCTAAAAATAAAGCAGCAACTCATATGGAGCACCTCACTGGCTTAGGAATCTAACTGCTTGTCAAAAAAAATTTTTCATTTCAAAATAAAAATTTCTCTCTGTTAATATCTTTTCAATATTAAATTCCTTTATCTGGATATTGGTTGTTTAACAATTTATTTTATTATATAACATCCGTGATATATTAATTAAGAGAAGATTCCCAACATCAGTGTTCTATTTTAATATATTTTTCTTCATTGAAATATGTATTTGAATAAAAATTTGAGTGATATTTAAAATTTCAGAACTTTTTTACGATTTAAAAGGTATATAATAACTTTATCATTCATTTATACGAAAAATAAAGTTCGGAATTATACATAAATAAACCATTCCTTAAAAATATATTAATGTCAGTAATATTAAAGATTTTTTCTTATAGCACCTGGATGAAATTAAGATTTATACAAACTTTAATTATGAATTAGCAAGTGTTCATTATAAACTCATAACTGTATTATAAATCTTTTAAAATGATTCTCGTCTAATTTTCCAAAATTTTCATTTGAGGTTACATTATTTTTTATTGCAATTTTCTACAGGGCCTTCTAACTCCTCACGGCTTTATTGTTTTGAATTTTATCTTATTTTAAGCTTTACATAAAATGACGGAAAACATGGTGTTCCTTGTGACGATGTAAAAAAGACTGATTTTTAATTGGAACCATTCATTCATACTGCGACTCCAAGAAGCATCCTCAAAATGACATATGAAAGTTTTAGCCTTGGTACCAACAGCACTAACAGTAAAATTATATTTGTACCTTCATCACATATTTAAAGGCTACCCCAGGTATGTGTCCTATAGGATTAGGTATGATAATGTTTCCTATTAGATCAGTAATTAGCATATGGACATTTTTCGGCACTTTTGCATTTACGATAACTCATAGCTTATTCAGAATGGATAGACACTGACAGAAAACAGTGCGAAGAAAGGTGCAATTGTCTTGGAAAACAAAGAGTATCTTCGATCTAAAATAAGATGGCCGAAGCGATTCAAAACGAAACACCTCAGTAATGGAGGCTTGGTACCCACATGTTGAACCAGACGGACCGGGTAATAGCCTGCACTTTCTCAAGGTACCATATACTGGCGGAGATCGAATAGTCGAGCATGTGCCGGCCCATGTCACTTTTTCTTTCATTCGCGAACCTGTTCGAATGAGGAGTGGTCGTCAATTGGTTTAACTTGTTTTTTAAAACTTTTTCTTTTGTGTTTTCGCTCTTTTTTGAGTGTTTTAAGTGAACTTTTTCGTGTTTCAACATCTTTATCAAAAACCATCGTAATTTATTTGACAACTAATATTTACCAAGGTATTTATTGTTTTTGTATGATTTTTTTTGTCCAAGATTATATGATGATGAAATTTTAAAAAATCAAAACCATAAGGTTTTAATTTACAGTTTGAAAAAATATTTTTTGTTTTACGTTTTAAACTGTTGAGAGAAATTTTAATTTTAAATAGAGTAAATTCAAATCCGTCCAACTTCAAGTTTCACTCATAAAAAATACCTTTTAATTTAAAAAAAAAAGTAGTCCTTATAAGAAATCATACTTTGAAGAAATCATCAAGAAATTGCATATTATTTACCTTCCAAATTAAAAACCGCAAACTGATATTGATGAGCATTTTTTCACAAGCTGACTGAGGCCTTGATTATACCGAAAAATATTTGTACAAGAGTAAAATTAAATTTATTTTTCAAATTACGACTAAAAATGATAAAGTATGTTGAAAAACTTAGCTTTTATCATGTGCCTTAAAAGCCAAATTAAGACTCATGTTTTGCTAAGCCCTTACTAGATTTTGGTCGACCATAATTTTTAACTCATATTATTTATTGTCGTAAATGGTTAAAATAATTTCTGGTATTTATAAAATAATTTATTGGTATAATCTTATGAAAGCATTTCTTTTTTCAGTATTCATTACTAATAAAATTTTTTCAAAAAGTCAACACCATTCGACTTTATGAGGTTCATTCGATTCCAATACTTATTTATTTCAATATATAAGCCGAGCACACAATTGGAGACTGCAAACATTTTTTTTTCACCGATTTGATCGAACAAAGATTGATTATAATTATATAATTCGCAGGAATATAAATAATAATGTAAACTTCATGTCTAAGAGTGTCAACTTAGGTTTTAAGGTCAAGATTTCGGAGCATTTAATCGAAAATAAAATAAAAAATATTTATTTAAGCTTAAAAAATCTTCATTTAAAAGGCTTTATTACTTTGCCAATTAATAATGACAAAGTATTAAGTATGGTAAATATTATTTCTAATGAGGATAAAATATTGAGACGATTTTCATAACAATAAAAGAAAGAAGAGTTGATAAATTTAATTTAGAAATACGAAATTATAAAACACCACGTAAAATTTCCTATTTTATAACTATTTTAGTAATTTCTGGAGGGTTCGCTTGAAATATATAAGCTATTAAGCATTTAAAATGAAGTTACTTGGAATGCAGAAAATATAATCTAATATATATCTGGGTTTAAGCAATTGTTTCAATTAGAAAAGATTATGAGAATAATAATGAGAACTAGTTAAATAAAACAAAAAGAAATCCAACGGAACTGGGAGATAAAACTAAAATAATCTTCATGGTAAAAACAAATTTACTATATAAAATAATATCTATCAAATGTTTTAAAATCATTGTTCAAACCGTATTTTCTCCCCGAGCTAATGTGAAGTTATAAAACTGATATACTGAACTGTTTGTAATTAAGAATTGAAATTTAAAGCTTATAGATATTAAAACAATTAAAAATGGATCTGAAATAAGAAGGCTTGATTTCCTGATTTTTTGATAGGCTTACAATGTTACTTAATTGCTACAATATTAATTCAATATAGTAATAATAAACATACCAATTCAAAAACAATATTAATAATAATTACATTTTTAACAAAATTGAAGTTTAAATTTAACGTAGAGCTTTATTTTTTAATACTAAATAATCCTTCTAAGAAAATTAAGTAACAAGTTCCATTAAATATGTACCATATAAAATCCAACCAGTGCATGTATTTGTCACGTGTTCATACATGGAAGTTAATATACAAATTTAAAATTTATATAATAATTGATACTTGACCTTTAAACGATTTATTCAGAAGTAAATTTATACATTTGAATGATTGTCGACTTTTCTCCGACAGATTTTTGCAAGTACTTTCAAAAAAGTTTCTGATTTAAAAATGATTATAATTCCGTGATCTTCCATTTAAATGAATTAGTTTTGGCTTAAAATGCGAACTTATCACAAAATTATTTCAGTACAAGTATAAATTTATTTAATCTATTTGCAGTCACTAATGGAATCCTCATGAGGACAGTTTCGCATCATAGAAAATCATATTCAAGTTTCTAGATACCAGAAAATACAGGTGCCTGAAGAGGAATAGGAAGGACATGATAAAAAAAATGGGCGCACTGCGGTAAGAATCGATAAAAAGTTAAAAGAGTCTTACAAAACCAAATTTAATACTTTTTAGAAACTTGCATTTGCGAATGTAACTTATTTTAAAAGCGTAAATTAACTTTTATTTTACTAGATAAATTTATTTATTTATCATAAATCTTTGGAATAAATTTATAGATTGAGGGAAAAGATACACCTTCAACTTTATACCTACATTTGATGCTTTGGCATGTCATACATAAAACGGTTCACTGATTGAATTTTTAAATTAAATTTCTATTATTAAACTCAGATAGCATAACTTTTAATAAAATATTATTAACAGATCTTACATTTACAAAAACAAAAAACATTTGTCTTTAGAGGATATGTGCTGTATTATATATTCATTATATATGCATTAAACGTGACATTTTCATATGCAATAAACTACTCTTTTTTTTTTTAAAGAATTTTGCTTCTTAGTTTCAACTAGCAGGATAATAATTACTTCCTATTAATCAAACAAAATCCAACGTAATAAGATGCTGTTTTGTTTTTTTGTTCCTCTACTATTAGCGATTCAAGTCACATTTTTTTTTGACAAAATGTATATCCTAACCTTTCTCAAGAGCCGAAAAATCGTTAATAACGCTAAACGTAATAATGAATTTATAATAACTGAAATATAAATGAAATTACTGAACGCACGCGTCTGATGGCAGTTCTTTTTCACCACTAAATTCCGTGCACTTCCGCTGAAGTTTCGATTTCTGCATTCACAACAGTTTTTGCTCTAATTCATCAGGCAACATACATTTTAAAATATTTAATGAAGATTGTTATTCAGTTCAAGTTCTCCTCTTACAGGTGATTCATTTGACCGTTATTAAATCGTAACTTTGTGTTTCATTCATACGAAAACACACACAAATCGGAATTCGATTTTTTGAGCAATGCATTTTGTTTTGCTGTAAGTAATGAAAACGCCTCCTGAACTATGTTCTCTTTCAGTTGCATAACAATGTAAAAAGTTTAGAGCCTTTTAATTTGCCTAATTGTTCCGTTTTAAATTTTACGTAATTTTAAATACACGACAACCGAACATGATTCTGGATCAAATTTTTTTTTTAAGATAAAGCGGTGGAAGATCGTAATCCGGAATGGGTTTCAAAATGACTGCAATTTCAGTAAAAATCTAATTTTTTTTTTTTACAAATTGTTGCGAAGTCCTATAATTTAGTATTTAAAATGTCTTCATGGTTCTCATTCAAAAAAATCATGAACGGGTTAATAACATGAATTCAATCCAGAAAGAAAAATTTACTTTGTCAAGAATTCTATTAATGATTTTTACGACGTTATTCGTCTCGATTTCGTGTTTCGGCATCTAATTCCGAATAAAAAGAGTAGTAAAGATGTTAAAACGATTAATATATATTGTCATAATCGACAGTAGCAATTAAGATAGTCAAGGAAGACCAGATAGGATTTCACGCTTCAAAATTTGAAACGAAGCTGTCCACATTTTTCGTTGCATGTAATTTTTGACTTACTTGAAAACTCTGCTTTATAATGTTGCCGAAATATTGAAAATGAGAATTATGGTGCATGCAACGCACGATTGACAAGCGATTTAACTTAGTGTTTGTAAAAATGCACGAACATTTTATGCTCAGCAGTTGTTCAGTGCCCTTTTCTTAATTACAATAAGGTGCATAAACGTCATTCAGATGATGCAAACGACCATTATTTCATTGGGATAAAACTTTTTTTTTTTTAGATAATGATGGTTGATTTAAGAACAACATTTCACAGACAGAGAGAAATTCGAGTTAACGTAACTAACTAATCGATTAACTACCTGCTTGAGCGGTTGCAGTAATTTTATATGATACAGCCTAATGATTTTTCAAAGTATGATAATTGGATGAGAGCGCGGATTCCAAAATGAAAAGCATTCAATATTCCCTTCTCAGTTCGGGTTTCCTTGTCTTAAAAAAAAAAGGCAAATTATTGAAAAAATTTTCACATAAAGATTAAATGCAAACTGAATCATTCTTCCTATGGATGAAAGTTAACTCGTTTCTTGACTTATATCCGTCTGAAACTTCCAGAACAGAGAAAAATTCATTGAAGGTCGACCACTTCTTATGTTCTAGATTTTTTTCAGCGGTATAGGATCATAATGAGAAAAGGAAGATAATGAATAGGGTCAGAATCAAAAAAAAAGGATCCCTTATAAAGATTAATCTTGTTGAGTGTTAAGGAGAATCGTTTATTGTTGCTGTGAAGGTTTTCAGTATTGATTTTCTAATGTTTCCATTGAAAATTAACGCATTCCTTAACCACTTAATACGGTTAAACATTTTAAAAATTCTCCACCTTCTGGACTTCCCTTTTATGAAAAAAACATTGTTTTGTATTCATTTAAACCTTGACCATTCCAATTTAGCGGATTGAACAACAAATCCAAATGATTTATTAGCTCGTTTTATGTTTTTCTTTTTCTCTTCTTACGGCATCGTTAGTTTAACTCATTTTGGAAATATTGTTTTTGCTATGTTACAGCCGCAGCGCACAAAAAAGGCCGAGAGTTGCTATCCTTGAGTTGGGTGCAGCAACATTCTTTCCATCCAAAATCTTCATAAATTAGCAACTGTCTTCGGTTAAAAAGTATTATACTATAAAAATATTGATAGCAGCAATATAAATGTACTCGTCTTACTTAGGTTTCATAAGATCATTTCTTCGTTAAGAAAAAGCCCTATATCGAGATTTTTCTTTTACATAATAATAATAATAATTATTATATGACTCGAGCCGATTTAGATGTCTTTTGCTTGAAAGATTCGAATATCTCATATATTTCAGAGATATACCTCCGAATTTTCACCTAGAACAATTGTTTGCAAATTTTACACTTGTTAAGAGGTTTAATTAGTTTCAGAAAGGCAGAGTGATAGCATTCATACTTATTATGAATCTATATAGTTTCAGAAAACATGTTCTCTTGAAAACGGAACTGCGCACTTTCACTCTTTAAAATGGCCATACTTCTTGAGCCAGAGGCAGTACATTTCTTTTCCTCTTTCTTTCGTATCATCCCTTTTTTTGTCCTTTTGTAATGCCATCCTATAATGCATGAATATCCATATAAAACACTTTCGTCTTGTTGTTTCCGCCTCGATCGGAACAGCTTGTAACCGCCGTCTGTTTGCTCTACTTTCTAAACAGTACTAGTTGATGAAGGCCAAGGGAAACATGCATTGCATACGGTTACAATTTGGTCTTCGATAAATATGTTAAGAATGATTGGACAATTTTAAAAGCAGTTTTTGCTTCCGAATATTATTCCATAGAGATCTGTTTTGCGTATTTCCTAGGACTGAAGAAAAACTTTTGAGTTCAAATTGCGGTGTCCATATGAAATTTCATTTCTTTTTCTCCCTCGAAAAGTACTCAATTACGCGTTTGAAAAATAATGATTGGCTGCAATTTCGAATAATCCGAAGATGCTGCCCGCGATATGGCAATAAATTCACATTATTAAGACAATCCTAGATTGTTACTTCACCAATTAAAACTAAGACGATAAAAAATTTTCCGATTGTATTACTGAGAACTGGAATGGTGCTTAGATCATAAACAGCATGAATATGTCACCAGTATTATATAACGAGCTATGAAAAGCGAATGGTATAAAAGCACCGTCTCGCTATTACACGTAGGCTGAATATTGTGTTATGAAACCCGAGAGGAATCCAAATATTTGGGAGGTTTGGATTCATCTTTCATAATTCAGGTATTTTCGAACCTTTGCTTTTGAATAAATTTATCCTTCATTGCGTTTTCCATATTTTTTCTTCCAAATCTATTTCGGCTTATTTTTATATCAAGATTAGTGTTTTTCGTTTTTTAGACTAATTAACTGCGTTGACCCTCCAGTTGATTGACAAGATCGTACCAAATTGCACTTTAATTTAATATTTTCTTTTTTTCTGAAAATAAAGAAGTAATTTTCTTCAATCATTTAGCTGGCATGCCAACATACGACCCTCCTTTGTCAGAATCAGTAACTTTCTCCAGGTGACACTACTATTTGTATTGAATTCTTTGCTTTTCCTTTCTTGTTGGGTGTGATATCGAGCCATAGAAAAATATGCTAAATTATCATCTGGATATCTTGGCTCCAGTATCGGAGAAAAATTCGATTTTTCTTTAAATATCTTTGTGTTTCAGTATAAATATTACCACATTTTTTGCCATTTATCTCTAAATGTTATATAATTTTCTAGAAATTCAGTATTGTTTAATAATAAACTCAGTGGAAGTCACTGACTTCTCTTTTAGAAATGCATTTTCAGTAATCAGCTTAAGAAAATAAATATCTTCAAGCAGGTATTTCAGTCATTATTTAATTTATTAAAAGGAATAAAGGAAAATTTTGTATCTTCGCAATTAATTAGCCATTTTTTTGGCTAATTAATTGCGTTGACCCTCCAGTTGATTGGCAAGATCATACTTGAAATAGTACGTTAATTTAATATTTCCTTCTTTTCTAAAAATAAAAAAAAAATTTCGAAATGCCTCCCGAAATATTGTGAAAAATAACATTAAAACACCACAACGACCAAAATCAATGACCTAAAAGTTTGAATGCGGTTGGGTTTCTTCTTAATCTACTTTTCAAGGAGCTGCATATTTATAATAATACTCTTAAAAACTCATTTAGCGTAAACCAAATCAACATTTTTGATTAGGATCCTACTTTACTTTATAATCAGCACAGAGCTTTATTAACAGTTGTTGTTCTCAGCGATTTACTTCTTGTACATTAAGTACATTACATCACAAATATATTGTACATTAAGTTTATTCCGGAGTATTGAACTTACATAACGATTTGGATGATTCAAGATCATGTCGTTACCATTAAAAGAAAATTGACTAAAAGTTTGATGTCCAATGCAAATCAAAGAAATATTTCGAAGCAGTTTATAACAACTATATCGTGCCTTAAATTGTACTGCCAAAAAAATATTATTAAACATGTAAGCATATTAACATGCATTTCAAAATTAGATTTTGGTCAATAGTTCATAACTTAGTTCGATTTTTAATTAAACCGCAAATTTATGAATCAGGTAAAATACGATATGCAAAATATTAATGCAATTACAAAATATTAATAACTATCGAGTCGCAAATTGAAAGACAAAATATAAATATTAATAAAATTTATTCAAAAATATTCTTAGATTGACCTTATTCCTTTTGCCTTGATATCATGAATTCTAAAACATTCCAACATTCAACACTTTTAAACTTTACAACACAAGTATGGATTATTTAATTCAAAATTCTTCTCCCATTAAAAAAAGCATTCAGAGTTATTATATGTATTCAAATATTCTTTCGCTATATCAGAATGTAATGACAGTGTTTAATACTAGAAAATTTTAAACTCAAAGCGTGCCAAGGTTTCCTTTCTGGGAATTGTCACGTCTGATTCTAAGACTGATCTTCGGTGTACCAAAAAAATTCCAATTTTGGAATTTATAGAATACTTCCATTTTTTATATTCGATTTGCCTATTTTATTTTAACGAGCAAATTATCAGCGATCGTGATTCGTTTTATGTCCTTAAAAAAATTTTCTTTTTTATCGTAATTAAGATGCGTTCATAGTTTTCTGTCGTAAATGTTATCAAATAATTGCTGATATGGCTAGAAACATAAAGTAAGTTTTTCAGTAAAATATTCTACTTTCGAACCACTCTCACTCAAGCAGTGCTAAAACAATAACTTGTTGTAAAGATAAATAGCAATAAAAAAATATAAAAATTTCTTCATTAAGTAATTCTGATGATGCTAATTGAATTTAATTCCACATCATAATGATATGTAATACCATTATTATTAAGTTATACATTTTCTACCTGAGGCAAGTCAGATTAAATAACTCGCTCCTTTATATATCTAATCGTCTTCCTCCGGACTTTCTTTCAAGAAAAGTTTTTTCTTTTCCAACTCGGCATGAGGTCATAACCGTATGTATTTAACAATGATGATTTAACTAATTTCATAATATAAAAATACGCTCATTCCTTAAGTAAGTCTTTATATTTTCGTATTCAATAAGGGGCAAGTAAAATTTTTCTGTTCATGAATATTCCGGATGATACTACCTTCGGCCCTGATGAGTATCAAATTATTTCCCATATTAAAGGTTCCGTTCGCTTCTTTTAGAATAACTTCATTTAATACAGCCTCGGTTTTCTAGTTGCTACTCGCATTCATCAACTTTTAGCAAATGACACTGCAAAATTCGTCCAAACATTCTTTTATTCATAAATATATACTTTGTCAGGTAATTATCTAATTTTATTCACCTATAGGGCAAAATATGCAAATAATCTATGCCAAAAGTATTTTTTATATAAATATATAAAACATCAGAAATTACTTTCACTCTTATTTGTTTTTTTTAACCGATTCTTAAAATATTTTCAATTTCTATTAAATTTTCACTGAACCAAAAACTGAGAAAATCTCAAGGGTTTTTTTCATTGCTTATTAATGACTGACATGAAAAATACTGGGTTTATTATAAAAAAAATTTAATTTTTTTTTAATATAAACGAAAACAGACTAAAATTCTATCAAATTTTAGTCAGACATAGGTAAAAATCATCAGGAATCCTCAGAACTGACTACATTGGCTCTCTTATACTCATCTCCAATAAGTCATCGCAAAATCTTTAAAAAAAGTACAACAAAACACAAAGGTTCGTTGTAAATATAAATAGATAATAAGGATCATACATCACTTCATATCTTATAGGTATTATTATATGTATTTAAGGTAATAAGAAGTTATTAGAAGCTATCAATTTTATAATGCTTGTGCTGAGTTTCAACATAAGTTTATTTATTTAGGCATACATTTTCCTACTTACATAAAGTAAATCAAAATTTTTTTTCACATTTAAGCATGTCATTAACTGTCTCTTTATATGGTGAAATCGTTTTTTTTGAAGTAATAGATCAGAATGCTACCCAATTTTCAATTCAAATGTATCAATAAATTAAAGGCTTATTTGTATGTTCTTTTCAATCAACAAAATTAATAAAATAAAATCTTAGAATTCAACATTTTTATCGTGTGCAAATGCTTTATTAAGATCTGAATTTTTAATGTTTCCTTTCTTTTGCTTATGTATGAATAATCTTAAGAAGATTTCCCTTTCACTTTCTGATACTTCCATGTCAAAGGATATGGTATGCTCCTCATCTAACCCTTTCCTCGCCCACAACATTTGGTCATTTTGATTCCGCTCCAACAGGACAAGTTTCCATAACTTTGAAATTAATGTGCTTCATTCAAATACGTAATTTCCAGTCGTATGTAATATTCATATTCGACGGCATTAGTATTGTGTGACCTTACCAGGTAAATGTCGCACAGAGAAAAGGTTAAAAATTAAGTGAAAGTTTTAATAAACAAGAATCTCGGTAGTCATCTCTAAGCTAAACAAAAGCAACCTGAGGTCAAAACAACTAACAAAAACGACTTTTGTCTCCGATAATTCAATTACAAGATTTAGTTTCTTATTCTTTTAACTAATTGCATAAATACTTAATGCAGACTTAATTCTCTTTAGCAAATAATCTTCCAGGTTTCGCTTCTGAAATAACTCAAGTTTATGCATTTCGTGAATATAACTGCTAATGGAGAAAAATAATTGTCGGCGAGAAGGCCGTTCAAGTAAAATTTGACTGTTTTTTTGGTATGTGTCAAGAACAACTTTTATCGAAAATCAGAAATAACTGTAGAAAATGTTATTAAAAATATTGGCGTAAATATAAAAGGAAAATATTGAAGATGAGATTCCGAAACATCGTGCCTATTTTTAATAAAAGTAATTAAACATGAAATATTTAACATCTTTAAATATAATCTATACAGTAAAAAAAGAAAAGCTTCTCGAATACTATAAATATATGTCCGCCGCTAATGACATAACGACAGTTTCGGAAACGATTACGCTGAATTACTTGGTTCCTTGACTTATTTCAAGTAAATTTAATAATCTGGAATACAAGAGATAAATTGTGTTCCGGGAGAAAATGACGAATATAGAGCATAAAAATAACCCACGAAACCGGCATAATTTCGTCCCTGAGCCCTGAAATCTGAAAGTATTGCTAATACGTAACATACTTTTCCTTTGGTAAATTCAATATTAAATTTATTACTCAGCCGCATAATTTGGAACAATCGTAACATTTGATGATTTGAGGAGCCTTGACGGTTGAGTAACCTTTATCATTTAACAGTAATTGCTTGCTGGAAAAAATGAAAAGTCGCGAATTTTCCCGTTAAAGACAATTGTGCGAGGCCATTAAAACACACAAAAAAAATTTTATTTTATACAATGGAAATAAGGAGGAAGTGAAAACAAAACCGGAAACAAAGGGAAATATGCTGGACCCATAAATATTGTACAGTTGATCTCGTTAGAACATTATAACAAATTGATCTTATGAAAATAAAAGTCAACGAAGATAGAAATTTCATTTCTAACAAAGTAATTCTACAATTCTTTATTGTTTAGTGGAGACATGAAAGGCGAAAAAGATATTTTATGTTTATATTAAAAGGCTATATTTTAACTGTGGAAAGTCATCTACAAAATTCCAGATTACATACCACTTATGAGTTTGATTTCACATGGTCTGCAATTTTTTCTTCAGACCATTTCTTCTCTTCATCATAATTGAGTTACTTTTTTTTGCCTAATGTGATAACCCATGTTTTTGCTCACTTTATAATTCTAGAAATGCCGAAATAAACAGCGTCGTTTTTCTTTTAATACATTTGTGAATTTTCAGTGGTTGCAAAAAAATACAAGTGAGAACTCTATGAATTCTTTGCATTTACTCCATATTTTAAAAACTCAGAATCTTCTGATGGTTCAACTGTTCATATAATTGAGAATTTGATTTTCCCTTCTTTGTATCATGTTTTATTCGATATGGATGAAGCTTTCCCTTTATATCTGCTCTTTTTCAACAAACTAACCATCTTCCGAAAAAAGTGACTAAGGAACCGAAATTTGTACTTCCTTGGAGAATATCAGAGCAAATTATTCTTAATTCATTCAAATTCATTAACCTAACTTTAATTAAGATTGCCTTTCGTAAAATGAGGGAAATCCCACGTCAGTAATGATACAAAAGGTATATTAGAAATAGTAAAACAATGACATCGTGAGGTACTCGCTGGCGAGCTAGTGATTGTGATGGTGTTGAGCCCCGAGATACATTTAAAACTCTTAAATATTGCTTTCAATCAAAAATTTTTTTTATCACATTTACAACTTTTTTTGCTTGAATATTTGTTAATAAATTCATTAATATATAAAGTTTCATACGTAAAACACTGGAAATCGTCTGGTAAATTATCCTAAGAGAAAATTTAAAAGATGCATTTTCACCTAGACAAAACAACTCCTCGATATTAATTATATAGGCGTTAGCTGTTATATGATATTATTGATAGCAGTCCGTAGGGCAACCTTCCCGATATAAGAATCCTAATGACACATTTTACAAATCAGCCCTCGGTGATCAGACGAACGCGTAAAAATTTTGTATAATTCGGACGCGTGCCTCATTTCGAGGCAGCGTCGCTTTTTCCCCAGGATGGATGCACTCCAGCAAACTTTTCCGTCATTTCCGGACGTGGATTCGGTATCGAGAGCGGTATTTCCCTCCGTGGTGCAACGAAGAATGTGGCAATGAAGTGACCTCACACCACCCAGGTTACATCTTCGAGTGAAAGGGAGCGGATTTCAATTCTTTTTAGAAATTGCCGTTTAAAGTTTAAGGACGAGCGAATTCCCTTATCCCAAAATCGATTTTGACGCCAGTTTGCGTTCAACTCTACCATCAAGGAAATAATTTCACAATCTTTATTTTTTAACACAAAGGGAAAAGTTCGTTTAAATGCAACATCACGCTCATCGATCGTTTGCGTCCGAAAGTCGTGGATATTGGCCGCACTGCGTGATATTCTCTCTCTTTTTCCTCGGCCGTTGCCGAAGATTCATCTTCCACGATGACAAATCTTTCTATCGTACACCTCGTGCTGCCCAGGAAAGCTCTGCAATTCGTCAGTATTCCTCTGAATGCCGCGATCGTTCGAAAAAAAAGTGACACGAGAATCGTTAATGCAAAATTCCTTCGGTCGCACCACCCATTTTTAAACGTCCGCGGCGCCCAACTCGCATACTTCTGCTTCTTTATCCTCCGAGAGAGTTTCCAGTATCATTTTTTTCTAAACATCTCGAGTTACGACATATTCATTGCGAATACCTTCGCAAACGCAGTCGTAAAAGCGCTTTATAACAATTTTGTAAATATTCGAAAGTCCTTTTCCCTCTTTTGCATACTTCTTTGAGCCTCGAAGAATGATATTTATCTTCTATCACCTTTGACGCACTAAAAGAAATTCCATCCCCACTTCGACATTTCACTTCGCTGATTTCACCCATGAATTGTTTAACTTCATCAGCATGGTAATCTTGAGTGGTTATGGATTGGGTCAGGGCCGCCTTTTGAACTCTGCAGGGCAAGGGTAGAAATCGATGGAGGTTATGCTACAGCCATAAATAGTTTCCGATTGGGTGAAAAATGAGATATTATTCTTTAAAGTAGGCATTATGCTTCCCTCAGATGACTCAGTTCATTTGCAAAATGCTGGTCCAAGGTTTTAGGGTAATATCGGCTCGGGTCTTGGTGGACCAGTCCCATTTCCCGCCTCGTGAAGGTCTCCTAACTTCGAGGAATATCGTGAAATCCTAGGTTTTATTCAAGAATTGTGGGGTTTTTTGGAAAATTTCACGACACTAAACTGAACCGCGAGCGCAAATCCGATGTTTTCCGGACACATACATATCCAGCAACCGGATAATTTTCATAACGAATTGTGTGCGTAATTTCATTTTAGGTGCATTTTATTTAAAAGTTTTTGATGATGTATCGAATCCTTTTTGAACCGTCTTACAAACATACTGACCAAATAACATTTAATACGAAAAAATTATGATGATTTTCATTTTACCGCATTTTCTAATCTCCTGAAATATTAAAATAGTAAAACCTTCATAAGACAACATTTCTGGTTCCCTCCCCTTCTCCCACCCCTTTCATATTCCGACTTGAAAATTCATCAAAATAAATTAATGACTTAAAAATTCTAAACTCTGCTTCTTCAGAGATACTGAACATGCCCCATAAACCCCGTCTTAGATTTCTTGATATTTATCATTGTATGAAAATTAAAAATTTTACGTCTCTGACTCGAGAGGTAATTCACTTTCTTGAAGGACTTCTTCTTTCAGAGAGTACCCTCATCCTCTTTAAAACTACTTTTTAAATAAAAATCCATTTGTTTAATAATAAAATTCCCCATGTTATCATTTTTCAAAACGTTCCCCAGTGGGTCAACTTATTTTCTCCGAATATCATTGCATAAAAACAATATTCATAAATTGTTCACCGAATTACAAGATTTCAAGGCCTTCATGATCTTTTATGTATTAGTAAGAATAAAAGGAATAATGTGTTCCGTGGAAAATATCATTTAATTTAATTTAACCTTTGCAGATATTATTTAAAATACATTCACTCAACGACAAAAAAAAATACATCATTTAATAACTCAAAATATAACGTCAATTGTTCCATGGATCATACTTAAAGTGATATGTAGAGATATAATTCAGTCACACCCATTCTCATTCCATTTTATATATACTATAATTTAATTTGAGATTTCTATCATCTTATTTTTTATATTTTGCAATGAAATTCAGTCTTTCAATATTAAATTTATTTCATATTGGAAGATATTAAATTTACTTTTTAATATACATTAAATGATAATATTTCAAAGTCTGTGAAGTTAAAGGTAAATATAAATATTCTATTGGAATTACCAATTTAATATGCATAATGTATAATTAGTAAAAATAATATTTTTTTGAATCTAACGGTAATAAATCTGTAATCATAAAAAAAATGTGGCACATTTAAATTATGATAATTATTATAATAATTTCACTGCAACTGATCCATGGCCACTGAAAAAGTGAAATCTTCAAAACCTAAATCATGTATTCATAATGAATCTTGAAACTTTTTAATTTTGTTATGTGTATATATGTATTTATTTGCCAACTGCGTTAAAATAATGAATAAAGGAAATTATAAGCGTTTAAGAAGCAAATTAAAATAAATGTTTATTTTTCATCGGAAATAATTAAAATCTTCTTCTGCAATGGCTATTGACGAATTGCGTACTTAGCCTAAATCGATTTTTATTGCAAGGAGTAATAAATTTAAATATGAAGGTTATTGAAAATGTTAGTCTAATTCATATACCTAAAATGACGAACTTGCGATTAGTTATCGATAACTCGAAAATTCTCTATGGTTTTGTATATCTAGCACAAGCTTAATGAACAAACAGCGATATATATATATATATATATAAACAATGTTTACACGAAAGCATCCATTTTTCGTTTGGAGCAATTAAAAAGCCCTTCGCTTGGTTTGATTGTAATTTTCAATGGCACAGGATTAAGGCCGATGTGAAAGTTTAATGTTGGCATTAACAATTTGTTTAAAATAATTAACGGATTGGCATATGAAAAAACCTTGGAAGTCTGACATTTTCGTTATGGATTTGCTTATATTCAAGAATATAAAATTATCCTCAATATTTGGAATCCTTTTTCCACTTAAAAATGAAAAACGTTCCTATGAAGGAGGTAGGAGTTATGAGAAATGGCATTATATGAATCGAAACTATGATGGACAATTAGAGAATGAAAAACAGTTTCAATTAAATAATATTTGAATTTTTAAAAATTCCACATGGCGTATGGATCATTATATGACCATCTTTTTAAGTTTAGAGTAACATTCCACTTAACAATAAAAATAATTTCATTTAAGAAACATTGTTGTTACAAACGATTAGTATAAACTGTTGACTGATTGTTGTAATTAATTGCATCTGATAATAAACAAATCGTCTCGATTTCTCATTTATAGTCCAAAATATATTTAAAATTAAATATATTATTTCTTTATTATAAATATTTATATTTTAATATATATATATGAATAAATTTCATTAAAAAAATTTATTCATTTTTGTCAAACATATAAATTTAATGAGCTAAATAAAAATGATATTTTTGTTTTCATTGCCGTTTTTTTAAATTTTAATTTTTTTTAATACATTGCAATCCTGCATGCGGTTTTAAAATTAAGACAAAATAAATTTGTTGCTATCAATGAAATATTACTCCCAAGATTTCATTTAATTATAATACTCACTGATAATATCTGGCTTATTGATAATCTGAAATATAATTGCCAATCATTCACATTAATTTAGTCTTATTGCAACATATGAAAACTAGACTTAACACTTAATTTTTTTATATTTATATCTATAAATACTAAAATGTTAATGACTGCCAAGCGGAAATATTTTCTTTTAATAAAAAGATTTGACATTTGAGAGAGGTGCATATAAGTTCTGTGACATAAAGCAAAACATTTACATATCATGAAAGGAGCGAACTGTTATGGAAATACTCCGAAAAATTAAGAATCAATATTGAAATAATAAATTAAAACCGTAAACCGTAAAATATCCTGTGAATTTCATCAACGAGATTAACAATTTACAATTTAAAGGATCATGGTAACATTGAGATGCTAGTTTGCGGAAGAAAATTACCATAAATTATCATTATATCGCGATACTTTCTCCGCTAAATATTTGCTTTTAAATTTGGCATATTAAGGAGAAAGGGCGCTAACAAAAATAATAAAAAAAAAACCATTCCCCCCGTACCTGCACCTTTTTTATAGATAGAGCAATTTACGAAATACATTTATGGTGAAAAGTAAGAGAGGCTTGTTTGAGCTATATTGAAGTTGGAATATACGTTGAAAGCAATTTTAATATTCCAGACAGTTATCGTTAACTAAATAAGCTAGACAAAAAGAATTTTCAAAATCCCAAATTTTTTTTTAATGATAAATTTTCATTTTTCAATATTGAATAAATTGCAGAAATTCGGCAATAATAGACTTTCATTTTCATGCTATGTAAATATTATTTTTAAAAAAAAACTCCCATACAGGTTATCGGTGTTTGAACATACTTTTTTAGTAGCTTTGAGAATTTTTTTTTTATTGTTAAAATTCAAAAAAGTTTTATTCTTTTCAAACAGATTATAAAATGATCCGAAATGAATGAGATTTTGAAACCATGAATGAATTTAGTAAGAAATAGAATTATTTACATGTTAAGGCAGAAAATTAATATTATTATATGAATTTTCTAAAATTTTAGTGTGTTCACGGAGCCGCCCTGAACTCTCACTTTCTTGTATAAAGGTCGACCCTAAATATAAATCATTCATCTCATATATTGAATAGAGTACTCGTTGAAGAATTCGATGAACTCTCACTTTCTTTAAGGAATGTTGGCACCATCATTTTTTTATGAGTATTGTATTAAAAGAGCAATTGTTTTCGATTCTGTAACGAATACAGATTTAGAATTAAGGCACATGCCCATTTTATTGCCATAAATTGTAAAAGATAATCATATGAAAAATTCTGAATTTTATCCATCACATTACATTTTATTTTTGTCTTTCGGAATATTGAGACGCATTCTTTAAAAAATTATGCATGAGAAAAATTGTTTATTTATAATTAACAAACACATTACAAATTTCGATTCACTGTAGCGTTAAGACATCATTACCATGTGTAAATAATCAGTATACTCCGAATCATTTTATTTATCAACAATCTTCATTTCAGATGGATGTTTATCAATGCGCTGGCTATTACCATAATCCACGCCGCCCCTAGAGAACTTAGCTCGGATGAATTAATAACAGAGCCTCGACCAGGTGAAGAGTATGTCAACATTCATACCAGTCAAAATAACGCTAATCTCGCAGGTATTCAATTATTAAAAGCTTGATAAAAAAATTATGTTCCTGCATACAAATTAATATAAATAACTCACTTTTGTCTGACCATACTACGCATGAGTATCATGAATATATTCCATGTAATAAATTTGAAAAATTGAATTGCTCTCCTATTTTTTCAAGAGCAATTCTTCACCACATCGCACCGCATCCCGCAAAAGAAGGCCACCTTCGAAACATCGCACAAGGTTCCGCCAGCCGAAATTCAAGCCCGCGAATTAGTTAGACAATCAGCTCTGTTAGAATCGGAAATTACCGACAATATGGAAAACCTCGAGATGCCGAAGCGTCTACCCAGATACGACAACCTAAATGAAGAACCCACATCCGATCACCCTGTAGAAGTTATCACCAGGACATCGGTGAAAATGTCTAAGTCGAAAAAGGTGCAGAAGGCTATTGCGAAACCTCCGCAAGAAGTCGAGCTGGATATAAAATCAAACGAGGGTCTAATTGATGAAACAGCTTTCGCGGATAAAGATGTGAAAGAAGTTATGGCCGTGAAATATATGAAGAATGAAAATGAAGAAGAGAAGAAACCTTTGAGATTCAATGTTCCGTTTGAAGATGAAGTGGAAGTAACTGGAAAATCGAAACTGTACGTAAAAGTAAAAGTAATTTAATTTCCGAATCATAAAAATATTAAAACTTCATAAACATTTTTTTATTTCTTTAGCTTAACTAGTGGGCCGGCAATCATCTCAACAGTGAAAGTCTCTACCACCGAAGCACCGCCTATCACGACTTTTAATTATAAGAATGTTTATGAAACTTCGAAGAAGGTAAAAGAAGCAATTCAACAACTCTCGGGGAAAAGTAGTAAAACAAACGCAGACAAACTGAAAAACGAAATTCTCCCCATTGAATCAATTAAAACGGCAGAAAGCAGAGCATCCACAAACAAAAAAGATACTAAACATGAGAAAAAAATCAAAGTGCCCAAAAAAGAAGAACACAATAGACAAGATAGTGGATTTTACGTTTTGCCAGTAAATAAAGTGACTTCCCAATTAGCAGAAGATAGTTACGATTTCGTTGATCTTGACGAAAAAGTACTTGAATCCGCTGGATCCAGCCCAGGGCAAAGCTCAAGAATAAATATTAAGAAAGGCCCAAATGGTCAAGAGTATGAATACGTTTATTATTATTATTATTATGATGACGATGATGAGGGTAAAAGTAACGGTTCAAAACCTAAAGAAGAAAAGACGCCGATATCGACAACGGAAAAGGTTTACAACGGCCACGATGGTCCTGCCATAGATACTCAGCAAGAAAATGAAGACACGAAGAGGTGCGCGTTTTAAAATTCATTAAAAAGATGTTATGATGAGAATGTCAATTACAAGTACTATCTTTTTTTAGTTCTACAAGTGGCAGCAGATATCTCCCGACGGAAAATCCTAAATCCACTCAGAAATCGCGAAAGAAAACACAAGACAATTTTTCTAGCATAGAAGAAAGGGATGAATCACCGGAAGCTTTCCGGGGAAACAGCGATAACACTAGATACAGTAACTTTAATAGGCAACCTGAGCCGGTGAATAATGAAGTTTTGCCGACTACAAGACTTCAGTCTAGGTACATGTCGGTTCTTTCAAATATTGTAAATATGTATCCATATGTAAGTGTATATAAAAAAATTTTGGAAAAGGAAAATCACTTAAAAATTATAGGTCTAGAGGAAGGATAACGAGCGTAACGGGCGCCAACCCAGTACCCGCCGACGATATACCGTCCATAGGTGAAGAAAGACTTCCCGCAAATACAAGATTTCCACCCAGATCTCGAAATAACTCTCCTACATCACCACAGCCTCAAGAAACGACAACAAGAACTAGAAATCGAGAATCGAATTCTCAAAGTAGAGTTAGGTTGCCCAATTTAGGTTTGTTAGATAGTTCTTCTTTCCGCACCCATTCGTCGGATGCTTCCATTGATGAGGATCCTATTCATGATGCTGAATTGCACAGAAGACCTGCCTCCAGGTACGACTGTTTGAGTATAACAGGTAGTTGTCTAGTAATTAGTTAAGATTTCTACTAGTTGAAATTATAGCTGAAGTAAAAGTTCTACATTCTTTAGTTTGCTCTCTATTCCATCTTAAGATAGTATCAAAATGATAACATTTTTTTAGGCTGATAGGTCCTAATTATCAAGTCATTTGAAATTCCCTCTAAAATGTAGTGTTTCAAAAATTATTGTTTCTCAGTTACAACTATAATAAAGTAACTTTTCCAGGACCATCACATTAAAATGTAGGTTTCTGTCTTGCTCTATTTTTTGTGGTATTTTTATTTATTCTTTACATTCAGAATTTATGGTATTTTCATACAATTACTCTTTTTTTAAAAAATTGAATTTTATGTCCTCCAATTCTGTACTATACTATGTTTCTCATAATTGACACAAATAGCAAAAAATATTTTTTCAAATAAAACTTGAAATTTAATCATAAATGATTAGTAAGATTAGATATTGTCATACATCTAAATATAAATTAATATTAATTAGATATCTTCACAGTTTAAAGTATATCTTTATAAAGTCATTTATATTAATTTATTTTTAATTCAACCATTCGGTATATTTAACATTGTAATTACTGTTTGTAAATATTTTCAATTATGTTGCAGAATGCTTTGAGGTGATAAATTTTTTATTTTATATTTTGATCAAAAGTTTCTTCATTGGCTTGCTTAAAAATTTTTTTAATAATAATCAATATTATCTTTGCTTCATCAAGTTCACAAGACATTTTCCTTTTGTGTTGCTTTTTGAATAAAGTTAATTCTTAGTTGTCAATACTTGATACAAAACTGAGTTGTCTACATATTCAACCTTTTAAACAAGTAAACTTTTTTACAAGTAACCTTAAATTTCAATTAATTTTAATTGTATTTAATATGATCTTATAATTTTTTTTCTTTAAAACCATTACATTTTAAAATGACTATTTATCACTTGATGTGTTTATGCCAAAAATTAATTTAACCTTCAATTTTCTATTGTTCTTGCATATGCTTTCACGTTATCGTTAGAAATATAAGTCCTAAAAATGATAATGAAAAATAAAATTACATGTTTTGTAAAAGCAATTAATATTGTTTACATATTTAAAATAATTATTTTATAAATTTTTAAATATAATAAATATTTTTAAAATTTTATTTAATTATAGATAAATTTTCTTTCTGCTAGTGTTTCAGCTTAAGCTAAGAATAATGCATGTGTAACATTATGAAAATACATAATTCTTGATTGCTATTTTAAAATGAATTATGCTGAAAAAATTTAGGAAATATGTGTAAAAAACCAATTTTGCTAATATATTTTCAATGCTTTTATCCCTTGGTAACAACGTAAATGAGAGCCTGCATATGTTGTTAATAAACTTTTGTATTAATAAACTTATAAACTGTATTATGATTCAATCTAGAAATTGAACATTTTAGAACATATGCCACTGAGACAACGGATACGAAAAGAGATGAAATCACTACGCTTGGCCATAGGAGGATTAGACCAGTAACCCCGAACACTATTACTACCCCAAGAATAACAGAAGATTCGGAAATACTCCCTCCAAGGAGAATCACTAACAGAAGACCAACTGACGAACGAACAACATATGAAGATGAGGATGAAGAGGAGGAAGAAGAGGAAGAAGTAAAAAATGTTGAAAAAATCATCGAAAATGGTAGACGGCATGAAACAACTAGAGAATCGGATGCAGAAGAGGGTATGATTGCAACTAAATCAAAAACTAATTCTCAAAATTTTATTACTAAAATTTGGCACAAATTTTAAATAATTACATGCTTTGTAAAAATTTTCTTTCCTGTAGGTGATTTCGATGCAACGAAAATCCCCTATCATAACGTTGAAAAAGATGATGGTGAAATAAAGGTATCTGAGGTTACAACCGAAGATGAATCAGCCGTTGGTTTAACAAGCGCAATGATGGAAAAGGTTGCTCTAGATCTGTATGCCATTCTGCAACAAGCACAAAACGAAAATATTCAAACTAATTTTGTAGACGGAAACTCAACGGATATTACGACTGAAGAAGAAATATTGACGGAGGTTACTACTCTCTCTTCGACGACAACCACAACAACTGAAACCACAACTACCGCAGCAACCACGACTCCGGCTCCCGCAACCGCTCCGGGTGGTAGAGTGAGATACAGAACTCGAGGTAATTATGTTAAATATTTTCATTAACTACGCCATAAAATTTTAGGAATATATCAGTGTCATTTTTTACATTGCTTGATTACGGCTCGATATCTTATTAAAATTTTTAATTAGGTGGCGTTGGAGTTGGACTCCCTAAATCCAGGGCTAAGCCAACCACAACCACTACAACTGAGGCACCACCAGAACCTACGAGTCAAAGAACTAGAGGAAGGTTCCAACCAAATGGTAAGAACAAATTTTATTTTTTTTACTTGCTTTTAAATTTAAAATTATCATTTTAAGCTAACTTCTACCGTTTATTGATATATTCTATAAAATAACGCTTCTATTCGAAACTCTGGACGTATATTTTCAATAAGACGTGATATTCACTTAAATATTATATTCAACGAAAATTGTTAACACCTTAGCTAATAGAGGCATTAATCAAGGAACTTCGAGAAGAATAACAAAACCTAAAACAGAAACTGAAGAGAATGTACCGAAAGAAGAAGCTCCAAAACCGGTATCAGAAAGAACTTTCGGTGGAAGAAATAGATTTAGAGGAACAAAACCAAGCACTACTACTACCACTACCAGTTCACCAACTGTATCCGGAGCTGCAGCAATTTCAGGAAGTAGAGGTAGTTCGATAGACAGGTAATCATTTAATCATCTTAAAAGATTAAAAATATATGCCTACTTTTTTACGGCATTATATTTTCAATATTAAAAACTGTGTTTGTAATACTCGCAGATATAATGCCAGAAGACGAGGAAACAGATTGTCAGTATCGACAAGTCAACCTATCGTTGAAGATAATTTGGAAATCGAGAAGCAAGAAGGCCATCAGGAAGGAAATGTACAAGGCTCTCTCGAAGATACCACTGCTGCAGTCTCTTTGAAACCCAGTGTTAGGTAATAAAATAATTATATTAAACATGTTTATACATCTCATCCTGCTAAAAACAAGAATATGATTTATGAGAATATATTTTATCTTTCACTCTATTGTCTTATAGGAACCGCGTTAACACAGCTGGAGCCAGACCTTTAAGACCTGGTCCGAGAGTACCTTTAAATTTGCCTCCAAGAGGACGACTTCCCTCCACAACAACAGTTGCCCCCGTGGAAGTAGAAATAAGTCCGGCTGAAAATAAAGATGCCATTGATCATGAGCAACCAACAGTGCAAGAGGAAGAGGTAAGACCTAACCTAACCGAAACTAATCAGTTTCGCTTTGTCACTTTTCACATTTGAATGCAATGTATATTCATTCATATTTCTTCTTAGCAGGAACCAATTATAACACCACCATCTGATCCACTTAGCAGATTAAAGAACAGGCCTCGTCTAAGGATTGGGCCTACCTCTTCTCAGCAAAGAGTCCCTTCTCAGTCACCGGTAACAGCACCTGCAAATCGAAGGAAGTTAGTTTCTTCTCTTTTGCCAAAACGCAAAACTGGTGATGAGAAAGTGATAGAAAAAGTAGAAGAAACAGCAGAGGAAAGGAATGAGGAGGAAGTATACGATGAGGAAGTTTCGCCTTCTTCCACTGAACCGTCCAGCACAACAGAGGCAGACAATAAAGGGTTATCGGGACTTTTAAACGGAAGGCGGAGAAATTTAGTTCGAAGACCAGGTACGATATATTCGAGGTCGCAACAAGTTGAGACATCATGAAAATCTTGAATATGAGAAGACAGTTTTTATGAAGAAAACGGATTTTTATATGAAATTAGTCCTCGATAATCTTTATTATTTTCGAAATAGACAATGCTTACCTACAATAACATAAAAGAATAAATCACAAAAGAAATCAATTAAAACAATCTTATAAATTTGCTTACAATTGATTGATTTAATGAATCAATGGAAATAATAAGAAACGTATTATTTTTCTAATCTTTTCTATTCTTATTCTTATTCTCTATTCGTATTTCTTCTCTGTTCTTATTATT